>BJFM01007873.1:0-14025 GCA_016586285.1 Arothron firmamentum
TATATATATATATATATATAATAAAAAATCCAGAAAGTTATGGGGAAAAAATATCAGAATGCAAATTGATCTGCAGATGCATGTGGATAGCATGGATGTGCCCAGGGTCTGTGTGTAAAAGAATAACAGAGATAATCATGTGGAGTGACTCAATTCTGAGACAGACAGATACCTACTGTATGTGTGTAAGCAGTATTACCAAAAAACATAAATCACACTGACAGATGAAGATCTAAACACACCCTTGATGACAAACTATCATTAATCTAAACAGAGACATCCTTTGACGTCCATGTAATTTCTGATGAGAGGGATTTTTTTTTGACTTTACTCAGCAAATGAAGGACAGGAATCAGCTGGAGCCTGTCATTTACTTCTTTATATTTTTTTTTTTTTCTTTTTTTTTCCCAGCTCTGGTTATTTAGCACACTGGTGTCAGACAGCACAGGAGAAACAAGAGAGAAAGGGAGAGAGATCCAACCGCAGGCTGACTTGCATGTCATTGCTAATCTCCTCAGAGGTGACATGATACCAAGGCACCAGGACAGATGATTAACACCAGGCCCTCTTTTAAACACATATACCCTAAAATACATAGTTCTCTCTCACTCAGAAGCTATCACCAAGGACGGTAGATACTGCGGGTGAAACACGCGGAAAGTGTCTTGAGTGAATTCGGCAATATTAAACTTGCAACATATTGTCCTTTCAGTGACATTGGGCAATCCATCAAGAGCTTGATCTATTGGCGCAGCTCCAGACAAGGCAGCTCGGTGATGGCTCAGAGGCTGCAGACGCTCACCTCTGCTGCACTGACAATCTTGGGTGAACACATTTCTGACTCCATTTTCATCATACTGTCTGCATAAAGGTTTGTGTATGTGGAATCATTTACTGTAAGTCCAAATAGATTTTTATTTGCTAATACTAGTGAATAGTACTTTACTATTAAGAGTTGTATTAAATGATATTATATGTATTGTATATACAAGTCAGATGTGTTCGTTTCTGATATGTCATTCCATCATCAGGAGCAGGATGAGAAACTGTGTGTTTGTGTGTCAAGTGTTAAGGTCTACTGTGTATGTTTATCGTTATTGTCACACGTTGTCGGCGTTTTCTCCTGTCCTCCCTGACTCTCTGTCCTCCTCTCTTAACCCTAATTACCCTCATGCTTTCTCACCTGTGTTTGACTGTTCCCGGCCTCCTGTCTTGTGTATTTAAACCCTTTTCCCCTTTTCCTCCTGTGCCAGGCGCCCCTTTATAAAAGCGTCCAGCCTTGCCTCTCGTATCCTGTTCTGCTTGGATTATCGGCCTGATTATCTTCATCTGCTGCCTTCTGGTTCAAACTCTGTTAAATAAAACGTTACAACTTATCGATCGTTTGTTTGCCTGCATTCTGCGTTGGAGTCCGCATGATGCCCGGGGAGCAGCATTTAAAAGTAAATGCAAAAGCCGATGAGCTCACTCATTAAATTATTGGAGCCAAAAGCCAGTCATTACTATTTTTTAAAATTGCTTTAATGCCATTTGTACAAATGTGGCATTTTGTGACTCCGCAGTAATACTGATTCATTTTCAAAACCAATCTTTGTTTCAGAGAAGTTCAAAGCTACTGTTTCATATTACAGGAAACATTATTATCATGCACATCCCATGACTCCAGACAAGAGCCATTAAAAAAACATCCAAAACAACTTTTATACTTTTACTGTTTTATAGCCAAGCTTTATTGCAATTGCCAAAACCTAATTTAAACTAATTAGAAGAGGGAAAGGTCAACCAATAATCTCAAATGAAAAAAGCAGTAAAAGCATCATCATAGTTCTTAGAAATGATTCAGCTGAGCTGGTCTATGCAGAATGAAATGTTGGATCATTTGTACCTCTGGTAAATGTACTGATAAAAAAGAAAAGAGCAAACTTATCTCAGTCAAATGCAGAATCCACATCGTTGCATTTATGTCAAACGTAGCCAACAGATGACAATTGATCATAATCTATAATGAAGTTTCGGAAGAACAACCACATGAGACACGAGTTACTTATCTGTAAAAGTGAGTTTGGGATAGAAGTCAAGTGCAAACTGGAAATTACCATTAATATAAAACTGGTGCTTCCTGATCTACAAGTCAGGGTCACCATTTGTTTTATTCTCTGTGCTGCTAGTGACCGTTACTTGGTTTATATGAACAGATGTGAATGCAGCAACTGTATGGATGCTGTAAGTTTGGACAAGAGACAGATGAGCTGATGGGATCACTGAGTCAATCATCCAATGTCAAAACGGCTCCAGTCTAGTGCTTTACATGTATATTTATGATATGATATTATATAACTTATATTAAGATTATTTTTTTTAAGAACTCGTAGGATCTCACTTTCTCATCACATTTTCATGCATATATACTATAGCTAGGTTTGTTAAGTTATTAAAATCTTTTAAATAAATTATGCAATATAATAATTTTATGATATAGTAACTTATATTATAATATAATACCAATATAATCTAAGCTGTTTTTTGCTCAGAAAACACTGCAACCTCCTGATGCAGAAGCATGGAAGCCAAAGGCAGATAAGCGATTTTCTATTGACGCAGGTAGTTAGAACCATTAGGTTTCATTAAACGACTCAATTGTAGCCTGCATTTGTGCATTTCTGGATGGGGAGACAGCAGAGTCCAGAAGGACGCAACGGTTGATGCCAATGAATTAGTGAAACCACAAACACACACAAAAAAGAACAAAGATTGTGCTTCTTCTACTCTTGTTAGCAGACAGAAAGAGATGAGAGGGAAATCAATACATCCAGGAGAGGGAAGTGTGACTACATCTTTCTTTTTTCCCCAAACTGAACAGCGTCACAGAAGCCTATGAAAGCGAGATAGCCATTTGTATTCATGATATAAAAAAAAAAGCTTCATATTGCATTATAAATGGCTACTGCATGCTCCTCTTGCCTCAGAACATTAAATGCAGAGTTGCTGCGTGTGCTCATATTAAAGTTTCCTACTTTCTAAAGGCTGCTGTTCTCTTTGCATCTCACTCCTCTAAAAATAGGGATCCTCAGAAAAGGGAGGTAATAAAAGTGTCACGATATTTGTGATGGAGAACGATGCCTTTTTGTTAACTTTCTCTATTGTGCTGATATATTATTGAAGCAGAGCCTTCATTATCAACTGGGAAGATTGCAGGCACCAACTCTTTTGGAGAGGAAAGTCCCTGCACAGTTTAGGTGAGGCGGAATTCACCAGCTGAAAAATGTGCTAATGGTTAAATAGAGATCCTACTTTTTTTATTATTCTTTTGTTGCTACCCTGAACTCTTATGTTCTGTCCCCTGTTCCCCTTCCCACCTTCACAATATTCCTGGTCCCTGTCCCAATGGCCAGCTTTCTTTTGGCCTGAAAGGTCAAGGACTTTGTTTGACTTGACTGTTAGCGGGCTCCAAGGACCACTGCAACCGAGTCTGTGATTCTCATAGCAAACACGGCTCCTCAGTCACAGAGTTTGGGCACGGACTGTGGGTACTTTAGTGGTCAAATAGAATTACATTTTAGTTCAAAAACAGAACCAATGTTGAATTTGGGTTTCGACAAATGATGTGCCATCTGTTAGGTCTTTTATTGTCATTTCACCAGAACAATGGATAATAGTATAATTTCATGCTACAGAGTTTTGGAAAATGTTCCCGGAACAATGCAGTGGGTGTAAGTGTAAGTATGAAAAAAGGAAGAATCAATCATAATTAACTTGAACAAGAGTACACTCAGGCAAAAAAAAAAAAAACCCAAAACCTTTTGTGTTCAGACAGTGAGATGATATATGATACGTCACAGCTCGTCTTCTAGTTTCACCTGTTCACCTCAGGCCACAACCAATCATCTGTCTCCGTCTAAATGCTGGCTTTGAGCTCAGTAAACGCAGGCTTTGAGTCCAGTTGGGTGGTTAACAAGCACACATTCTTTTTAACCCAAGTTTTCGAGCGAAACACTTCATTTACCACTTCATTTAAACTTGCATGTTAAATACTCACCACTGCATCTAAATTGCTCCAGATTTAATTACAGTATTTCATTGCTTGTAATCAAACAACACCTGCATTTATACATAACATATTTAGAAATAACTTTTTTTTCAGGACTGGTTTACTATAGCAGATACAGTAAGTATAGATGTATTATTATACATAATGTTGAAGTAATGTTTTTAGGCTATACACACAGAACAAACATGCTTTACTTGCTCTGCATCATTTGCCAATACACTTTTGGCCAACGGCAGACATTGATTTGGTAATTTCATAAAAACTTCACCGACCCATTAATTTTAGTTCCGGCTCAGTTCACGATAAATAACTCGTGTAATAAATTAAATTGGCAAGAAGCCCATACAAAATCTTTCAATGAAGATTTGCACACTCGACAATCTATTCTCAAAGTTTCTGTGAGATTATAAACCATCAACAGTCATAGATGTACGAGTATGAACAATCAATTACAGTACTGAGAAGTTGCCTTTCTGATTCAAACTGTGTAGATCACGTGCCATAAAACTCCAAATATATCAGCTGGTGCATTTCAATGCCTGCCAAATAGTTCATCTGAGCAGCTTTCAGCCAGTTTCACACTTTAAAATACATTGCAGCATGACAACAAAGCTGAATTGTGGCCTGGATTTACATTTAGATACAACCATTTATTCTTTTTGTTCCAGAAAGTGATGTATTTCGGGGTTGCTGTCAGGTCTTGTGTACACGGTGCAGTTAGTCGCCTCTGCTCACTGACCTTTTCAGACTGCCAACACGGGCGGCCCCCTACAGTCACCTCCTCAGTTTAACTTGGCATATGAAGACTTCGCTGAAACGCCACTCTGAGGAAGCACACACTCTTGCCCACATATCACACAATAAAACCACTTAAAGCTGCTCTGGCATCCTGACAGCCTTATGTACTCAATCACAGGCCTTTCGGATATCAGCCCGCCTTTCTGCTCTCTCTCGCCGTCACATATAAACACTGTTAGTGGATCAATCTACTTAGATTGGATTGATGCCCTCCCGGCTCCTTTGCTGACTCAGCCTTTGTCAGAAATGGTGAGTTATCGCAAAAGTATGCTTAACTGCCAGTATCTGGGAGGGTGATCCACTTTGTCAGTCTTGATTTTTGCCACTCGAACTGCCGTTACCACCCAGCTCGTGGCTATGAATCAACACCACTGGTGTCAATAAAGACCTGATTAACACAGTTCACCCTTTTCTATTCTGATTAATACTACAAACCTCAAAAAGGAAGCTCAGAGTTTACTGGATTCATTTAGTAACAGCCAACTTTGTTCAGCGTCTTGTGAAAAATGGCAACAACAACAACAAAAAAGCTTTTGCGTAGTCAGGGGTTACAGAAACAAGCTTCTGTGATGCTTTTATTTTATTTTATTTTTTTGTATGCCCCGGTCATCTCCGTATGTCCCCCATGCTCTTCTACCCATCCATCACATTTCACTCAGGGCAAGACAGCTGTCCAGGGTTGAAACATATTCACAGTTCAGCAGTCCATCAAATTGCTCCAAATACAGTAATTCTTCAGTCACACTGGGACAGAGAGGCGGAGTAATGGGAGGCAAACATGTCAAAGTGGCAGAGGTCAACCTTAATCTTTTAGATATTCCTTAACACGTGCCAGTGTGATGATGGCCATAATATGACTTTTACCCCCAACAACACGTCAGTCGACTCAATTCAATCTATTTTTCTGATCATGCAAGTCACTACTTATGAGGATTTAAATGAATTTATTTCATGTTAAATAGACTTAATTGATATTTAGATATCTGTCTCTGTAAAACACTACATTATTTTTCAGAGATATCAGTAGAAGTAGGTAATCAATCTATCATGTTCATACATATTTTGACTTGTTTTAACCTTTGAGCATTATTCATTTTAGTTTTTAATTTTTTTAAATTTTTTTAGAATTTCCTTTATTTTGTGTGATTTTTCCTTCCAGATTATTCACTTTAAAGTGCCTTAAATTATAAATTATAAGAATCTGAAATCTGTGCTCAGACATGAAAACCCTGATTGTAAATTTGAAATAATGAGCCACAGAATGACATTAAGGATTGCTGAAGCCTGTATCAAATGGGATCCTAGATGATAACTGTTCCACAAAAAGATTTTTCATAAGACATGTAAAGTTTATGTGATACCTGTGACCAAAGCTCCATTAATTCACACGTTGAGAGTAAAAAATATATTGATATTCACACAACCATACAAGCTCACCAATGGAGGTTACGTGATGAAGGGCTCACTTCTGTTTGGCAGGAAAAGAAGGTCTAATAAAGAACTTCCAGGAATTAAATCATGTGCTTTACAATACTTTTTTTTTAAATCAATAACACACAAAACACATTATAATATTTGTTTATGATGTGGAAAGTCTACCTAAATAAGACAATAAATATAATATAAATAAATGGATGGAAATGCAGTAACACATTAACAAATTTGATTTTAATTGGTTAGAATGGACTCTAACAGAAAATATATGAGCAAAAAAGTTGTTTTGGTGTGAATGAGTTGCTGCTTAACATGCAAAGAAACAAGAAGAGCCAGTCGTCTCCACCAGGAATACAGATTACATTTCAAATATATATTGTTGTTAATTAACTCTAAAATACTGCCACTTAACCAGGATGACAGTTCAGGAATATTCGCCTCTGGCTTGGCAGAATGTGTCAAAATGACAGGTAATTTCCTGCCATTTGAAACTAGCGTTGGCATAGACGCCATGTTCAAGTAACAACAATGACTCACACTCTACCATGACACACAAATACGCATTCTTTCACAAATGAAATGCTCAGAAACATCATTAAAACATATATTCTGTGAGAGAAAAGAATGTTAGAAGAAGAAGAGTTCCCTATAATGTTTTATTAATGGTGCCTCTCTGCCTGAGGGGCAAATGTTTCTTTTATGGAAACACACGTCCACATTAGGGAATTAATCATTCTGCTCACTAATAGGAGATCATCTGTGTTGGCAATCAAGCAAATTCGTTTCAAATTCCCTGTTCCACTGACCAGAAAATGCTGATTAAAAAGAAGAGTACTTATGGCCATGTCCTTCTTTCCCCCATTTTATTGGTATATGGGGATTTTAAGACACCGGAACACCTAACTACCTCATTTATGCATTATCACTCATTTCCACATCCAAGTGAGAAAAGTTTTTTACATTATTATGGTTTATTTTAAATATTAAAAAAACCACAAAACAACAAAGGCTCTGCACCTTAAATTAGCCAATTGGGAATAACGTACTTCTAAAATTGAAAATGAATCCGGCCAGGCACAGTCATTTTCTTGTGTTTGCGCCAGGGTTGATGACTGCACCTGCAAAATCACTGTGGACTTCATTATTACAGTACGTTAAATTAATACAACCTTTCTTTTACCTCCAAACACAGGCGGGATCCCCTGAAATGAGACTCTGCCGCTCATTCACTCCTACATCATTCATTGAACAGGCGATATGATGACTCACAGCTGTGTTGTACTTATATTACAACCTGTAAGATTAATGATATTTATGTATGTATCTATATGTTTGCTTGTATTTTTATGTGTTATTAGGCTTGGGTTATTATCCCCTGTAATTTTGTTCTTGCAATCGACCAATGACATTGTCAGATAACGGAGATGTACAGTCCCCATGGTAACAGAAAAAAATTAGTCATCGGATTGGTGTGTGAAAACCTACCCATAAACTGTCACAATTCCAAAGTAGATTAGTCAAAATGTATTTGGCAGACATCTTTGGCTTTATGGACAGCAGGGTAAAAAGTGCAGAGTAGCCACAGAGCTAACCTTGGCCACCACTTCCACTCTGGGTGGCTAATAGAAAAGTACAGGAGTGGAAAAGCGGAAGAGTTCACGACCTAGCCCGCTGGTACTAAATGGATGATTCAATTCTATTTCACAAAAACACCAACAGGAGCCAGGAGGAAGCTGAGTGTATATCACTCTTTCAGCTATTAATAACATAACAAGCTCCGTCACCTATTGGTTAGCTACCTCCATATAAATACCTCCTTCTCACACAATTTCTCTATTAATATTTTTCGGTTCCTCGCCTATAAATTGATTGAATCCATCGCCGGCACTGGCACAGCCTGCTGAGATTCCTTGAGTACCAAGTTCGACCAGTTTCTCCGAGAAATCATTTATCTGCTCACAGTCCATCTGTTTGTTACGACACAAAGAAAAACAAAAAGCAGAACATCCAAAAGCATCCTGTCCATCCACCCTTGTTGGACACTTTTCTGTTTTCATTATCAGAAAAGAAGAAAACCAAATCAGATATGAGATATCTGGTAGATGCTTGAGGAATAATAATAATATTTATTTTATTTTAAAAAAAAAAGAAGCTTGCAGGATAATCAACTGTGTACCTCCTGCATTACATAGATGACAACACAGAAGCAAATATAATATTCCACTCAGAAGTGGAAAAGGAGGAAGCCGTTTTGCCAGGAGTTTTTTCATGCACAACACTTGGAACACTTGCTGGATTAACTTGTAAGTTGCACTTAGCTATGGCCTCTCCTTCCTCCTCTCCACCTGCTGCTCTGTCCTGCTTGGTGTGCCAAATGTTTAGTTATTCTTCCACCTCATTTAGTGATAATGGTATCTGTAGAAACTGTTGGTTAGGTTAAAGGCAAAGCTTAGTGATTTGGAATGCCAGCTCCGTACCATTGAAACCAAACCACTAGCTGTGGTTAGCCAGGCCCCGTTAGCCAGTGCAGAACCACATAACTTAGTCTTTAGCTCTCCTCAGGCAACTCCCGAGTAGCCGGGAAACCAGGAGCAGTGGGTGACTGTTTGTAGAAGGCATAGCTCCAGACCAAAGCCCACCGAGTGCCAACAACCACTTAACGTTTCTAATCGGTATTCCCCACTCGGCGGGTGTGTCGCCGAGTGGGTGCCCGCCATCAGTCCGGGTGGCAGACACCCTCTCTATGTTTAAGAGTAGACTTAAAACCTTGCTTTTTGCTAAAGCCTATAGCTAGGACTGTTCGGGCTCTGTTGGGGGAGATCCTTAGACACCGAGCCTTCAAAGCAGGGGGGACTCACTCATCATGCCCAGTTAAGCACTAACCCACCCTCTCCCCCAGATCTCTTGTGCTACATATTTTTACAGAACATCTGGAGCATGTCGATGGATCTTTTACCCCCACCCTCCTGAGGCCTGGTACTGCTGCTGGATCCAGAACCCTTTCCATGGCCCTGCCTGGATCCTGCTGCTTCTGCTCAATGTTCTTTCTATCCTCCCTGTCTCTCCTCCCCCTCTCCCTTTTCTCTCTGTCTTCTCCTCTGTCTCTCAACCCCCCCCCCAGGCGGTCGCAGCAGATGGCTGTCTGGTTCTGCTCGAGGTTTCTGCCTGTTGAAGGGAAGCTTTTCCTCGCTACTGTTACTGAATTTGGAGTTTTGCTCTGGGACCTGTTTCTCTCTTCTTCTTTTTTTAATGTGTAAAGTGTCTTGAGATAACATTGTTATGAATTGCCACTTTAAATAAAATTGAACTGAATGATGTTTCAGAGGCTTTAAGTACCATATGAATCATAAATATTAAAGCCAAGCAATATTAAAGGTAGTGTATGACTAAAACATAAAAGGGCTTTATGTATTTTCCTTAATTAGTCTGTGGGGGTGGGGATGTATTACAGCATTGAGATGAGTCACTACCCTACTGATTTGTTATTTTTGGACATCTCCTGGGTTGGTGATAGACTTACCATTTATACTCGGGATTACTCTCTGTAGATTGTGTTTTGCAGTGTAACAAAAGCTCATTAAGCTGCCACTGTTTCATTGCTGTTGGTTTGGACAGCGGTAGCTATTGCATTTTTTGGCAATTGCATAAACATCTATATTTACTATTAACGCTGCCAAAAGGTCACAAACTGTCACAGTGTGTGATGAAAACAGACTGAGGCACAAAGACAGCCAGACCATAAAAGTGCCAAAACATTACCTCAGGAAAATCATTCCGCTGCCTTCAAAGACCTCGCTGAGGCAGCTTGTTCCTCAGGTGCCTCTGAGGGGTAAACATATCCCATCAGCGGCGGAACAGTTTTGTTAAGACACTTTTGTTGTAAAGTCAAATGAAGGATAAAGAAACAATCCGTCTCATGTAGCTCATTAGAGGAGAGATGAGCTGGGTGCTCCCAGCAGAGTCAGACATGAGTTATCAAACACCTGCTTTCCATGTCTGGGAGACAAACAGAGAGAATGTCACAAAGCTGAGCACTAACAACCAGTAATGCATACAAGAATATGCCACATTACAGTCAGTAAACACAGTCCACAAGTGCGCAATAATGTCTCAGTGCAGAATTCATTACTTCTACTTGATCCACAGTATACAAATCAATCACCTGCAAAGTTCATCAGTCTTAGAAAAGGAAGCAACCAACAACCAGTTCTGTTGAACATTTATGTTTTACTGGAAACCACACATACATGCAGACCTACATGCAATAAATGTATTAATTAGATAAGATGATAATCAATTTGAGATGCTCGTCTTTCTAATTATCTCCCTGTCAAAACATTGGTCTTGACATCAAAATAAGTGCTGATCTGGCAGTTTGCACTTGTCATTAAGCTGTTCTGATCTTCAAATTGGTGTGTAGCTAGTGCAGAAATGAAGAGATTCTGCTGTGGAAGACCTACTGCAGCTGCTGCTGCTGCGGAAAACAAAGTAACAAAATAAAAAAGGAAGAACTCCTGGGGGGGAAAAAACTATGCAAATGTAAGGTTAAGGGAAGCAATTTATGTTTGAAAAGTTGATATAATTGACATTTGATTTTAATTTAAGAGTGATTTCACAAGGTTATAATTTATATCAGTTATGCATTTAAGTCACCTCTATTATTTACATGTTACCGCTTCTTTAAGGCAGTTGTGTTGATCTGTTGGATGGCTTTTCTAATTCCCCTCATGTGATCTGTTCTCTATGCTATGATTGGTTGTTGGAGGATGAGGGAGAAAAAGAAGAGAAGTTGTTGTGGTAGGTTGAGGACGGAGATTAACAATAAAAAGGGCTGCTTTATAAAGTTATCCGCCTCCATCTCGCTGAGTCTCCCATCCAGAGTGATCCAGCCACCCCGACTCGAACCCTCACGCTACACAAGCATGGGGCTGCACACATTACGTGTGTAACAGACACGCAAAATTGCCCTATGCCATCGTGAATTAAAGGAATGACTGTTTATAAGTTAAGGTTTTCCTTATATATTTTGTATTAATGTTTGTCGTTGCAAAAGGGGAAGTGCTGTTTGGGAACCTCTGGGATAGTGCATTCCTGACCCAACATGGCCAACAGGAACAGCTCAAGACCTCATAGTGCTTTACTACAGACATCATTTAAAGAAAAAGCTGCATTGGAACCTGACAATGGGATGGTGCATATTTGCATTTTAATGAATAAATGAAAATTGTCAAATTTAAGTGGGGGAAAACCCTGAAATCTAATGTTTTAATGTATTAAGTTCTATTACTTGACATTTCACCACAGTTTCAGTTTCAGTTTTGCCTTTTAAACATATAGTTGCACTTGAAAAGAATTCTCGTTTCATCAAACACGTAAATAATCTTCTGGCCTCTCTGGTTTTCCCTTGTTTCTCTATGCAAGAGACTCCGCATAAATCTCTACACCAAATGGGTCTATAAACAATTGGAAATACAACAGACACATTCTATTCCATTTTGTTGGAAAAGGTTGAAGTTAGCCTTGGGCAAAGCTGTTAGTACTTCATGCTCCAACAATCTGGCAACCACTTCTTCTGGGCAACTTTCATGCATGGGTGAGAGAGGTTGTGTATTCTGCCAGGTGGTGCAGAATGGTTTTCTTACTAAAAAAGGCTATAATAAGTTTAATCACTGTATGTGCGCAGTAATAATCCCAATAACCACATCATTATCACACTTTTGGAAAATCTCAATTTTAAGTTAAAATGGATGTAGGTTTTGAGTAAAATTGGTGAACAACAGTCTTA
Source organism: Arothron firmamentum (assembly GCA_016586285.1). Lineage (NCBI taxonomy): Eukaryota > Metazoa > Chordata > Actinopteri > Tetraodontiformes > Tetraodontidae > Arothron > Arothron firmamentum. Next base: position 12,066 of record BJFM01007873.1, read on the forward strand.
AAATTACTGTAACACCTGTTAGCCTTGTTTTTTTATTTAACCAGTTATTAGCCAGAGGCAGAACTCGCTAAATATTGGACACCCTCTAAATACGTCGTGTTTCACAGGAGAGGGTCGTTCCTGTCTATTTTCCCTGTATGTATGCATCTGATGAAATGCTTCTGTCGTCTATCGGGTTGGAGCAGTGTGCTCTGTTCTCCTCGGTAAACCACCAGAAGGGATACTATGCACTGTCCGAGCACATTAAATCAGATTTATACCCCTTTTGAGGTGGCTCTGTCTCATGCCCTCCTCTGCTACTTCTAATAGAGGAGTTCACTGTGTGTTATCTGCCAAGATTATCTCACCAAAACAGGCAGGGGGAATAAAACAAGAGCATCTAAATTCACACTTACTGAAGTGCAGACATATTCTATTTACCATGGAGATCTGATTTTAAAATTATTTTATTCTTCTGCAATACTCAAAATAAAATTACAGTTCAACCTATAACCGTTGGCTTAAAACGCTTTATCTTGCAAAACTCATAAACTGTAATTTTTCAGTCGACTTAAAGGAGGTGTGTGCCTTTCCAAATCCTGTCTTTTGTCCGACCTTATGTTTCAGGTAACTTCCCGCCCTTGTGGGTTTTCCCTGCCCTAATTGTTTCCACCTGTTCCTGATTACCTTGTCCATTTAATGTCTGCACCTCATCTGTCCTGGGGCAGCCATGTTCTGTATCCTTATTTATACCAAGGTCTCTCAAAAGTAAAGTGAGTTTCTGCTGTTGGAGTGCCGTTTAACCTTGGTTTTAAACATGTGATTTCTGTGGAGGTCACAACAGCTATATAGAGAGATACTTTGGATCCTGTACATCGTTAAGTGATCAGAAAGAGGCAACAGGCATGGATAAGAGAAAAGGCCAGGGGGCCATATTTCATTTTTTTTTTTCTTTTTTTCATAGGATAAATCTGGAAATCATTAATATTCAGGAGGATCTGTCATCCGATTGGCCTGTTGGCTATACTCCCGAGCCAGTATTTATAGGATTTCCAGACTTATCCTATTTGAAAAAAGCTTGTGCACATGGAGAGAAGCTGAAGGAGCATATTTGAAAGCATTTGTTTGTGGAAGGAAAAGCTTCCTCTAATGTTTTCAACAAATTTGCCCAGTAAAACTGCCCTGCGTATGTCACAGTGAATTTATTCCCTGGAAACAGATGATCCAAATGATAACAATGATAGTAGAAAAAGCACACACATAAATATGGCTACTGAGACACAGTGATGTTGAAGACAAAGTAGCTGCAAAAGAAAACAGAAAATCAAGCAAAAGTCCAAAAACACTTGCACATATGGCAATTCATCCTAAAGGAAAGCAAAAATACTTGATGTACCTATAGTTCACAGCACAAAAATTACCTTAAAAAGCAGCACACCACTGTCCACCACTAATAGAATCACTGTTCAGTTTAATGAAAAGCCGATACCTTGGCCAGGGCCTGAATGTTAGCAGGGACACCACCACTCATCAGACCCCAGAGAGGTGCAATACTCACACTCACAAAGTATTTTCAAACTGAATGTGACGAAAATATTCTCGACGTCCCTCCCTGAGGATTCATATTGAAAACAGGCGAAAAGTGCGTTGTTGTATACTTTTCTTGTATTCTTAAAAGGGAACTGTGGTAAATAGTCATTGATTCAAAACAGGCTTAAATCCACAGCACGCTCTCCTACATTACAATAGAAAGAAAAACAACTTCCTGTAAGTTTACTTTCTTACTTTCTTCTCTCTCCCTTAGTCTTTTTTATGCCCATTTTATATTCAGTTGACACAATCACAGACATATTTCACATTCATGTCTTCCTCTTCAACTTCCCACCATTTTCTTTTCTCTGAGCCTTCTGCCTCTTTGCATTTTAATGAAAGTCAGGAAAAGGAAAATTACCCCAATGTTTGTGTATGTGTGTGTGTGTGT
>BJFM01007879.1:4084-14944 GCA_016586285.1 Arothron firmamentum
CCTTCAGCCAGCATGCTAATATGTCCTCTCAAGAAGGTGGGGCCAAACCTCATTTGGACCATCCTCTTCAACCTGTTTTCAACAGCCCATCAAGCAGGGTTTTAAGCTAACCTCCGATCCTCCCTGGGGGGGCGGGGTTAGCCTCCCACCACCTGACTGGCCCCTTCATTTAGGCTAAATAAGTGCCCGGCCCTGCACTGGCACATGGACACGGGTGTCCCCCCGGAGGCGGCCTACCTCGACCGAGCCGCTTCTCTTCTGGGACCGGCGCTTCTTGAGCAGGTCTGCGTCTTTCAGGTGGGAGAAGCCGGACTTGGACAGCAGGTGAGTCCTCGGGGGTGCGACGGGCGGGGCCGCCGCTCCGCCGGAGGGCGGTCTTTTGGCCCGGGGAGGCGGGACCGCCTCCTGGCTGGAGGCCTCTGCCGGGCCAGCGTGGGCCTCCAGGCTGATCCCCTCCTCCTGCAGCCTCTGGGTGCAGTACCGAAGAGCCGCCTCGGGGTCCTCCTGGCCGCCCCCCTCCCCCGCCACGGCGTAGCTGGACTCCCTGCTGTCCGTCTCCAGGTGCAGCACGCTCAGCTCCTGGCCCGTGAAGTGGGTGCGGATTTGGTTGAGGTAGGTCATGACGATGAGGCGGTCGGGGACGGCAGGCATGACCATGTCCGAAGGCTCCATCAGCCTGGAGACGCCCAGCTCCGCGAAGCCGTCGAAGGCCTGGAAGGACACGGGACGTGAAGGAGAGCTTCCGAGCGGAGGCCAGAGAGGCGCTGAGGCACCTTCTTGTTGTTGAGCTTGATGTCGTAGGGATCCAGCATCTGGAAGCCGCTGCGCAAAGACAAGAGGAGACAGAGAGCGTGAGGGCGGAGCTGCTTCACCCCTCCTGCTTCTACGGGGGTCCTACATCTTCTCAGGGTGGAAGTGGTGCAGGATGGCGCAGAAGGCTAGGCCGTTCCTCCAGGAGGTGCTGAAGTTGGTGATCCTCACTCCTTTGTGGCCCAGGGTGACTTCCTGACACCACTCCAGGAGGGACTGGCTGGACCGGACCAGTCTGGGGGGGCTCTGGGAAAGAGAGGGACACTCTGAGCCAGGACCTGCACGGAGGTCCTCCTCAGGACCCGAGCTGCGCGCACCTCTGCGGAGGAGGCCCCGTCTGCCGCTGCGGTCTCTGGCGTGATGCCTTCCTGGACTCCCCGGGGGCTCCTCGGGGGGGGCGGGCCGCGCTGATCCTCCTCGGCGGTCCACCTTTGGAGACAGAAAAGCACAGATGATGAATTCATCACAGAAGACGAGTCTCTTGATGGTTAAACAGGACTATGATGGAGGTGTTGGAGAGCCAGGAACCTTCTACACCCACCGGAGCGTCTTACCTTTGGACCCTTCCAGAACCGGCAGGTCCACTTACAGACACAAAGCCAAAGTCCAACTCTTCTTCTTTGGTCTCCTTGTCTTCGCTGCCCCCTACATGCAGCCAGTCATCCTGAGCAGCACCGGTCCCGGTCCCGGACACCAGGTCCTTCTCACCCATCCAGAACTCGCTGGCCTCATCCGCCACCTTCTCTGGAAACTCCTCCGCCATGGCTGCTAAAACCTGCTTCTCCAGCTCGGACGGAGTGCGTTCTCCTTGGAGGGGGACGCCCGGACCTTCTGGAGGAGGCCCGCTGTCTGAGAAGGCCCCGCTGAGACGCCGCTTTGTCCGAGGCAGCGGGACAGGAAGGCTCAGCGGTCCATCGGACCCTGAATCCGGGGGTGGGAAGGCATCTGGGAAGGAACCGCTGAGACGTTTCTTCACCCGCGGTTTTGGCACAGGGAGGCTCAAACCTCCGGCTGTCTTCTCTCTTGTCCTGAATGTCACGGGAGGGGTTTCCTCCTGAGCTCCAGACGCCTGAACGCCCGCAGGAACATGGAGGGACCATCCTGACTCTGCCAGGTCTGAACTTCCGTTGCTAGCGGAGCTTCTGGTTGCTCCGCTGGGAGACCTCCTGGGGCCTCGGGGGCCTCCTATCCTCTTGATAATGGGGACAGAAGTTGGATCATAAGTTGGCGTCGCCGAGGCGACGCTCTCAGGTTCTGCGGTTGAGGGAGGAACGCGACACGGAGAGGTCTGGTCGGGGCTACCCCTGCCTTTCCCTGGCCAGGAATCTGGGTGTCCACCTGGAGGGACATGGTTGTCTCCGTCCACACCTTTGGGAGGGAGCCTTTCCTGAGGAGTTTCAGATGTATTTCTTCTCCTTGGTCGAGGAGGAAGGGCCACATCTGCTTCCAGCTCCCCATCAGGACTAGCTCGCAGAGGTTCGCCCTCGAAGGCACCACGGCCGCGTTCACCCTCCGGAACCGAGCGCTGCTTCCTCCTCAGAGGTCTTGGTGGAGCAGCAAACGTTTCTGGATCCCATCCTTGAGTTTCTGGAGCTTCTCCCTCACACCATCTGTCTTTTTGAGGGACAGGACCGACCTGTGGGCCAGCTTGGCCGCTGCCTGAAGGTTTATCCTCAGGAGGTTCTCCGGCAGGTTCTTCCAAGGCTGCTGGACGGACTCTTAAGGAGAAGAGAGGACAACCTTCAGAACGGATGGTGTTACGGCACCCCGCTATTGGACCTCTGGACCTCCAGCTTCCTGACACGCGTCCATGCACGCCAACCCTTCTCCTGAGCACTCACCCTCCATCCTGGCGCTCGGCGCTCCCCCCTGCGCTCCCCCGGCCCCGCCCTTGCTCAGGAGCGGCCTCTTCCTCGCCCGTTGATATTTCAGTGATGTCCGCGGCCGTCAGCGGAGGCCACTTCTTCATGCCGGTGTGTTTCCGGCGGAGCGAGGGAGCGAGGGCGTCCTCGCTGGACGCCGTCTCAGTTTGGCCCTTCCCCTCCTGGAGGTCCAGCCCAGCGGGAGCGGACCCAGAAGGGCCCAGAATGGAGGCCACAGTTTCATAGCTGGGGGACAGGGACATGGAGGACGGAGTCATGCAGCACACGCCCGTGCAGGGTGGCTTCTCACGCAGCAGACGCTCCACTCACCCTTTATGGAAGACACCAACCAGGGCCTTCACCAGTCCTGAGCTCTCACCCGCTTCCAGAGCAGATCCTGTCTGTCTGTCTGCGTCCACCACCTCCCACCCCAGGACCTTTTCTGGTTCCCTGGAGTCCACCTCGCTGCTCGGCACCAAAAATGAAGCATTTTCACGATCTCATTCTGGAGTTGGCGGTGCGTTGTGGTGTTAGTAAAGCTTTGGTGAAGGTCTTCCAAGGCGGTTAGGAATTAGACCAGCGACCTCCTCACAGCACACCGAGCAGGCTGGACTTACCCCTCCTCGACATCAGGCTCCACGTTTAGCTTCGCTTCCAGATCTGCCCTCAAAAGAGAGAGAATACACAGAAGGCCATCAGGCAGGGGGGCGAAGGTCAGCGCAGGTCCTTCAGCTCAGGGTCTCACCGGCTGCCGAGGGACTCGGGTGGGGGATGCTGGGGAAGGCGGGACTTGCAGCCAGACCTGGGCAGGACCATGCCGTCTCGGAGGTCTTCTTCTCTCTTTGAAGACTTTGGAGGAAGGCCTTGCCCCTCGGTTGCTCAGGGACGCATTCGTCCGTCAGCGCTCGGCTGGATGGGAACCCCGGGATGCATGGAGAACAGGAAGCGGGTGCGAACAGGCTGACCATGTCGGGCGGTCGGTCCACTGGCGGGGCAGGACAAGCGTGGACTTTCATGCTGTGTCTATGCTCCTGCTGCAGATGAGCCAGCGGCTCTGCCTCCTTCTCCCGAGGCGACATCAGAACTGCTTTAGCTAGCTCCGCCCAACCTGTTCCCGGAGCCGCAGGGCCGAGTCCCTCCGTCCTAGAGGCGCCGCTGCAGCAGTGTGCCAAGCTTACCATGGTGAACCCAAACGTGGATGCGCGTTGAGGGTGAGAGGGTAACCCTGGGGTCCTGCAGGCTTTGGGGCAGCTCAGCGCCAACCTAAACATGTTCTTCACTGATCCTCCACACCGACCCGGCCCGTGCGCCATGAAGGGCGCCGCCTTCGTTGGCCTGTCCATCAAAGTGTGCGGCTGACAAGGCCAGAGCCACTTTGAGGGTCCTTGGTCACCTTCAGACCCACATCCAGGTACAGCAGAGGCTTTGGGCCAAAGCGGTAACAGAGCCAGCATACTGTAGCCAGGAACGGAAGGGAAGCCTGGGGTTCGAGTCCACCGTGGGCAGGAAGGAGCCAGAGCCCACGTGCTGCTCGGGTGCTCGCAGCCGGAGGCCAAGCTGGAGACTCTGCACTCAGTGGTCTTTGGTTGGCTGAAAATGAGCCAAGCTGCTTCAGAGACCCATCCGGCTGGACTGCAGCCTTCAGCCGATGGAAACCCGGCTAGGGCTGAGACCTCAGGACACAGGGGGAGCAGATGAAGCATGCTGGCAGCAGGAGGCCGCCGTCTGGGCTCTGGAAGGGACGGCAAACCCCAAATACTCGAGCGTTCAGGGCAGGAAGCTAGGAAGGAAGGCGGACCCGTCTGCTCCAGGCCCAGGTCGCCGGAGTCCACCCTGACGGCCCTCTGAGCAAGCTGTTTCTTCAACGAGCAAAATGGTTGCTCTCCAAAGATCCACTTTTTCTCCCTGTCTTTAAAGACTGATGGGAAGCCGGGACATGTGGCCTGTCTGGGACAAACCTGCACCAGTCCAACCACGTCTTTGCTGGTCCGACCATCCTCCTTCTCTTCGTCCCAAGCTGGCTTTGAGGGCCAGCGCGGAACTCTGGACTGTGCCACAGAGTCGGGGGATTTCAGCTCGCTCTGGGACATATCTGTCCTCCCTGCCTCTGAAGACATCCATCCTGCTCCTGGGCTGACTCTGGGCAGTTCCGTCCACTGGACGCTCGAGTCCGGCAGACATTTCACTGCCGTGGACAGTGGAAGCTCCTCCCAAACTAGCGACGGATCTCTACCAAGGTTTGCTAACTGGTGACTTAGCTCGGTTGGTGCTGGCGCCTCTGTTAGCGCCTCCGCTAGCAACTCTGCTAGCTCAGCAGCTACGGGACTGGATGGCTTTGGCGAAGCCATGTCTCCAGTGCTGAAGAGGAGGGAAGTAAACAACGTAAACACAGTTCCGAGCACGTTTAGGATTTGTAAAGTAGCATCACTGCCGTTTGTGCTAATCTACTGCAGCCACAAGGAAAGCAACACTCTCCGGCAACAATCTACACACCAGGCTCGTTTTAATAATCGATTAGTCGGTCGATTTTTTTGATTAATCGATTATTAATCGATTAAATACCCTGAAATTATTTGAAGTATTTTTAGCATTAGCTCATTGATGACGAGCTAATGCTAACATCTGTTTAATGAGCTAACTTCTCGTGCTTGTCAAGGTGGATGAGTATAGCCCAGGAGAGACTGACATCCTTCATTTAAAAAAAGAGGACTTAAAGTAGATTTTGTGTTTTTGACTCGCCCTGCTGTTGAGCTCTCGCCCTCCTCGCTAACGACTCCAACACGCTTGCGCTTCAGGAGCTGTGTTGGTGGCGGTGGTGCAGCTCCCGGGCCAGGCTGTCTCGCCTTTGCAACGGTTGCAAAAGTGAAATGCTCCCAAACGTTCGCGGACTTTGGTCTGACCGTTGGGTCCGCTTCAGCCGGATTTACCTCCGCTACACTCTACTCTTCTTCTGTGGTGTTTAACGGCAGCGCGCATCCACCCGTGGCTCTGCTAAATTGCGAAGAAGTAGTGCTGTGACGTAGAAGTTGGCGTATTAATTGCGCGACACAACGAATTATGAAAAACGTTGTCGACTCTTTTGATAATTGAATTTAATCCATTTAATGATTCGCTGTTGTAGCCCTACTACACACACACACACACACACACACACACATGCACTAACAGAAACCAAGGATTATTTTTCTTCTCTAAGTTGAAATGATGTAAACGTCATGCATCACATCAAGTAAAAGTAGCTTAGTTACTCATAAATTCCGTCTGTAACTATGACCTCGTCCAAGTCTTCATCCAGCCGACACCTTCAGTCAAACCCGTGCAAGACGCGGACACTCAACAGCGCCACCTACCTCTGCCTGACGCTCAACAACAGCGGCATGTTGGGGCCAGAGTGCCACAACCCGCAAGGCAACTTTCTGGAAGCAGAACGGTAAAATCCGGGTTCAGAAAGGACCCTGCTGACGGGACAGAGGCGTCTCCAGCGACCCCACTCACCCGCATCCCATCGCAGCAGCGTCTTCCTTCTCTCTGGACGTCCGAAAGCCCGCCTCTCTCCTCAACGTCTCTGCTGGGGAACGTGTCATCTTTCTGGCGGACTCTTCTTTCCGGCTGATCTCAGTGGAAGTGAGACCAGGACAGGTTTGGTCAACTTGGACGGACATCTCGAGGGGACAGGCTGAAGAAGCGTTTGTCTGTGGGACGTCCACAGATCCTTCCGGGACAGGGGTCTGATGAAGTCGGTCTTCCCGCTGTGATAAATGTTGGTTCATAAACTGTCCTCTTTCCTTTCCAACCACTTCGGTCCCCCTCAACGCGTCCCCTCCTGAACAGTGGACATGTTTGGAAGGCACCCCAATAACACGCCCTGTCTTTGGACAGCACGCTTGAATATCAGCCAGGTGGACGCCCGGCAAGTATGACGATTCCTTGGAGGGAATTCCGGTAATATTTGAGTGTTCGGGACAGGACATAAACATCGACACCATAACTGTCCCCAGGCCTGTTTGGCTGTGATCTGGCTTCTGAATGGACAGTCCTCCTGGCGGGGACATTGTGTTGATGATCACATCGCCATGGTGACAGACCACACCTGGTAAGTGGAATCTGGCCTTCTCCTGAGGGAGGAGAGTCTTTCTGTCCATCGTCCACTTTATTCGGTTGGTGTGAGGTCCAGGCGACATTCCAGGGACTCTCGAGTCTTCCGTGAACCCGTGTGATGAATTCACCATTTTGGGGCTGTCAGTGAGCGTCAGAGCAGAAGGAAGTCCAGGGACACACGCGACCACGGGGCAGGAAGGCCGCGTCGCGGTCATCGCCTGAATACTGCTCTCATCTAAGGACAAGCCGGTCTTAAGGATGTGCAACTCCCTTCGGATAAATGGACCCCCCCGCGGTGTTTTTGTGGAAGCGAGCCAGTCCTTGCAGGCACCGGAAGGTTGCGTCGCCTTTGAGGGCAACCCGCAGATCCGAGTGCATCCCGGACACGAGGGCAGCAGGTCGACCATGCGGGCTTCCGGTCGCGGAGCAGAGGGTAGGCCAAAAACAGCAGCGTTCTTTGGACAGCTTGGAGACAAGTCCACCATGTCTCTCAGGGTTTCCGAGTCTTTCCAAGTCAAGGGCGGAACGTCAACTTGCGTGGTCTCATCTGGTCTCTTGTTTACTCTACTGAGGGCTCGGTAATCCCTGACCTTTGACACTACCTGAGATCCAGCATCCGGCCTCTGGGCCTCCAAACGGCACACGGACACTTGACCGGTATGAGACAGGAGTTTGTGGGGACACGAGGGCATACCCAGGAGGCATGTTCTCACAGGACACGAGGGCAACATCGCAACCATGTGAGACATTTCTCGTTCATCAGACTCCGAAATACCTTGAACCGAATCGCCACCTCGATTCGAACCTTCTTCCATCAGGCTCGTGTCCGCATTTTTATTTTGGTAGCTAATAAACTCTTTGGAGAGTAGACCCAAGACCCTGGATCTCCTTGGACAAGCTGGAACAAAGTCCACCATGGTCGGAGTCTCATGTGGAGTACGTGGTTCTTTAGGGGAACCTCCTGCCCTCCACGGACCGAATAGACTCAAACACTCATCCACCAGGACAGGAGGTCTTCTCGGTGGTTTGCGAATCCCACTTTTTCTTAAAATATGCCAGCTATCGAAGGAAAGCGCAACCTTGGCTCGAAAGGGCATACCCGCCACCGTCGCCTGGGTGGGACACGTGGGGAGCAGACCGGCCATTGAAGGACGACTGAAGGCCTTTGGTGGACATGCAGAAGGGAACCCTGGGATTACGGCCCGTCTCGGACAAGTTGGCAACATGGCTACCATAATCTGAAGCATGTCAGTGTGAGCAACAGCGTGCTCCTTCGTCAGGGACCCAAAGGGTTCCGCTCCCTGAGACGGTTTCCTCCACAGAGAACATCTGTCCCAAACACTCTGGTCAGACCTGCTCGCACCTTCAACCGACGGCAGGCCTGGAATTTTGCTGACCTGTGGACAGGTGGACACAAGGAGGGCCGTTTCTGAGCCACGATTCCAGGAGGATGGAAATCCAGACCCAGCGCAGGACAGAGCTGAGGTCACCATTTTGGTCATTCCCCCGTGGTGGCCTAGGGCTAGAGGAGGGTGACCTGGACGGAGCGGCGGTGGAAGTCCACTGCTGCGGAGCTTCTGGACCAGAGCTCTTCTGTCATCAGGCCAGGATCTTAGCGGTGACTGGAGCAGATCTGCCACGCCAGGAATCCCAGAAGATCGGGGACAGCTTGGGAGGAATGTGGCCATTTGGGGGCCTCGTTCTTCTGCTTCAACTTGAACGTCCCTCTGTAAAGTGGGTGGAAGATGGGGAACAGAGTTCCCTGTCGGCGCCAGGGGACCAAGGTCCATCTTAGATACGTAGATAGAGCTTTCGTCTGCACTGTCTGCAGACTTTGGGGACATGAGAGGCTGAGGAACCGCTTTGGAAGAAGGTATTGACACCACCTTCCCCACGTGAATGGACACCTTGGACAAGTGAGTTCCTGGTTTAGGCCCAGTTTCACTGACTGAGACTGAGGGATCTTCTGGGATTGTCTCCTCAGGAGCAACCATGTGACTTTGTGTTGACTGGGCGTGAGGAACACCTCCGGACTCTCTCTGTGGTCCAGAGGTGCATTCAAGTCCTCTGGCTTGGGCCAGCAGAGGGGACCTCGAGCTGTCACGTCTGATGGACAAAAGGACATGGTCAAGGTCATGAGGGACGCGGAGTTTCCGCCGAGGTGATGCAGCCCACGTCCAAGCAGGAGCAGAGGAGCAACATGCTGTCAATCAGCGTCAGAAACGGTGTGATCCAACAAGGTCACCGCAAGGTCACCACAAGGTCACCACAAGGTCACCACAAGGTCAAGGCAACAAGGTCAACACAAGGTCAATGCAACAAAGCCAAAACAAGGTCAACACAAGGTCAATGCAACAAAGCCAAAACAAGGTCAACACAAGGTCACTGCAAGGTCAAGGCAACAAGGTCAATGCAAGGCCAACACAACCAGGTGAAGGTAGCTGGGGGATCAGGTGCTTCTGCAGTCAGAGGATGGGACTAAAGTGGACATGTGCAGTAGATCTACTCGGCTGGGACAGCAACATGCAAACAGTCTGGTTGCTGCTTCCTGAGCAACCACCCCAGGCCAGCTCTGGGGCTGCTGCACGTCTCACAGTTGCTGCGCGTCCAGCGTTCGAGGCTCCTCCGGGCCGCCAGAGGGCAGCCCAGCCCTGTTTCTAACTCTGCTTGAGGGGTGTTTTCAGTTGCTGGACTGCGGGAACCAGAGAGTCCTGATCTCCACCCACACAGGTGATGGGAGGAGGGGCGGCTGCACCTACCCGGCTGATCCCAGATGTTCCCGTCGGCGCTCTCCAGCACCCAGCGGCTGGTGGCCCACGCCAGCCGGGATCCTGGGGTCAGGCGCTAAACGTGGACAAGAAACGTGGCGTGACCTTTCTGTGAGCTGTCCGTGTGGGCGGGGCCTGAGGACTCACCTGGAGGCGTGGCCAGTGAGGACTCACCTGGGGGCGTGGCCTGGTGCTCCTCCTCACGCAACGTGCTCAGGTGTCTTTGGAATCCTAAAAACACGGGAAAAAAACAAGCTAACGTTCAAGAGCTCATCTGGGACACACTTCCTGTCTTCCTCAGAGAGGGAGGAGTCTCCGTCCTGTACCTGCACCCTGGTGACCAGGAGACCCTGAGGGAGGCTGAGACAGGGGGACAGGAGGAGGAGCAGGAGGAGGCCCACAGAGAGCAGCAGGAGCACTGAAAGCAGCAGGCAACGGGCTGGGAGACCCTCCTGGTGGGGTCTGCTCCACCCACGCACCAGCTGGCACCGCCCAGGCAGCTGAGGTCAGAAGTCAGGCAGAGGTCAGAGGTCAGGCAGAGGTCAGGCAGAGGTCGAAGGTGAAGGCCTTCATGAGCCTTCTAGAACCAGTCTACAGGGCTGTGGTTAGAGACGGACCACACCCAACAGGAAATGGTTAGAGACGGACCACACCCAACAGGAAATGGTTAGAGACGGACCACACCCAACAGGAAATGGTTAGAGACGGACCACACCCAACAGGAAGTGGTTAGAGACGGACCACACCCAACAGGAAATGGTTAGAAACGGACCACACCCACCAGGAAGTGGTTAGAGACGAACCACCCCCAACAGGAAATGGTTAGAGACGGACCACCCCCAACAGGAAATGGTTAGAGACGAACCACCCCCAACAGGAAATGGTTAGAGACGAACCACACCCACCAGGAAGTGGTTAGAGACGGACCACGCCCAACAGGAAATGGTTAGAGACGAACCACACCCACCAGGAAGTGGTTAGAGACGGACCACACCCAACAGGACGTGGTTAGAGACGGACCACGCCCACCAGGAAGTGGTTAGAGACGAACCACACCCACCAGGAAATGGTTAGAGACGGACCACGCCCACCAGGAAGTGGTTAGAGACGAACCACACCCACCAGGAAGTGGTTAGAGACGAACCACCCCCAACAGGAAATGGTTAGAGACGGACCACCCCCAACAGGAAATGGTTAGAGACGGACCACCCCCAACAGGAAGTAGTTAGAGATGGACCATACCCAACAGGACGTGGTTAGAGACGAACCACCCCCAACAGGAAATGGTTAGAGACGGACCACACCCAACAGGAAATGGTTAG
>BJFM01007888.1:0-16168 GCA_016586285.1 Arothron firmamentum
TGACGGCCTCCCTCACCGCCGGTGTCCACCAGCGGGTTTGGGTGTTGCCGCCACGACAGGCACCGACCACCTTGCGGCCACAGCACCGGTCAGCTGCCTCGACAATGGAGGCGCGGAACATGGTCCACTCGGACTCAATGTCCCCGCCTCCCCCGGGACATGTTCGAAGCTCTCCCGGAGGTGGGAGTTAAAACTCCTTCTGATAGGAGACTCTTCCAGGCGTTCCCAGCAGACCCTCACAGTACGTTTGGGCCTGCCAGGTCTGTCCGGCTTCCTCCCCCACCATCGGAGCCAACTCACCACCAGGTGGTGATCGTTTGACAGCTCCGCCTCTCTCTTCACCCGAGTGTCCAGGACATGCGGCCGCAAATCCGATGACACGACCACAAAGTCGATCATCGAACTGCGGCCTAAGGTGTCCCGGTGCCAAGTGCACATATGGACACCTTTATGCCTGAACATGGTGTTCGTTATGGACAATCTGTGACGAGCACAGAAGTCCAGCAACTGAACACCATTCGGGTTCAGATCGGGGGGGCCATTCCTCCCAATCACACCCCTCCAGGTCACACTGTCGCTGCCAACGTGAGCATTGAAGTCACCCAGGAGGACAAGGGAACCCCCAGAAGGGGCGCTCTCCAGTACTCCCTCTAAGGACTCCAAAAAGGGTGGTGCAGGTGGTGAGCCCACGGGAAGGAGATCCCACGTTGCCTCTTCGGGCTGTGCCCGACCGGACCCCATGGGTAAAGGTCCGGTCACCAGGCGCTCACCATCGTGCCCCACCCCCAGGCCTGGCTCCAGGAGGGGTGACCCACGTCCGGGCGAGGGAAACAGTGGACCATTTTTGTTGCTCATCATAAGAGGTCTTTTGGCTCATAACAACTCCAGATTAGTTAATCCATTCACTGCATACACAGAGAATCAGAAAAAAAACATCAGCAACATTGGTGTTCAGATTGAAATAGAAATTATTTAAATTTTACAGTCAAAGCTCAAGAATAACACATGCTACAATTAAAAATACATCTCGAGATCTCAGTACATGATATAATGAATAAACATGTTTGTTACAGTTTAATAGCCCATTGCAATTAAAAATACACCGTTAGTAATATGGAATTAGAGCAAAGTCAGTTGTTCTGGTAGGCATACATGGTCCCTTGACAGGTTTTCACTTGGAGCGTCAAAAATTCTTAAACCAACAAAAAAAATTTAAGAAAACCCAGTAAAAAACAAGATCCAAGTTAAAGTGTGCAGCCAGCTGAGTACACATGACTCAGATCATCCTTGGAAACACACACATCTTTTTCTAAAGAGAAGATGACAGGAGAGTCACACAGGTCGTCCGTGCACATGCAGAGCTGAGGATGTCTACGTGATGAAATCAAACACCGCTGAACGGTTACATAAGAAGAAATGAAGAATTCATGATGGGTCTCATCATGAGACTGGGGAGTTGGATGTTCACACTGAAAGGAAGGGGACGTATTTTTCTACATTAAAGTTAAATTACATTTCAAACCAGTGCAATTCTGTCCCAAGATTTCTGCATGACTGGTGCGTACAGATAACAGCCCCAGATGTGCATCAGCCTTTGTCATAAGATCAAATTAAAATATAAGCCTCTGGTCATTTCTCTTCTGCAAGCAGAATAACACAGAACTGCCGATCTTCCTGAGGTGGAAGGTGCTGGCCTTCATTTCTCAATTTAATGCTTTCTGTCGTTTCATGACATGGTACACGTGCACACATGCACATGGATCTGTTATCTGTAGCAACTGGGCTGGAGCCAGAAGGCCTCTGGTCTGGGTTGCAGACCAAAAAGATGCACAGTGGACTGGGATCTGGACAGATGTCAGAGACAGCACCGCCAATGTGCCCTTGAGCAAGCTCCCGACCCCTCTAACCGTCTGTCCAGGGCAGATTACTGACTCTGGCACTCCTGTGTTGTGTTGTGTTATTTCCCCTCTCTGAACTTGGATAAGTAATTATTTTAATTGTTTTTGCATTATTCTCTTTGTTTTTTCTCCAAATGCCCAATGATGTCTCATTGCTGCATTTTCAGCATAAATCTTTTTAATATTCTCCAGATTTGAGAGGTATACAATCATTATTTATTCCCTTTTTGCATTTTTACTTTTAGGAAAGGCAGGTTTGCTGAAGGATGGAGCCTGTTTTATCCAGTGAAAATAAGGAAAAGAAAATTCATGCAAAATTTTCAGACAAAATGTCACAATTGCATGGTAAAATGTGGAAATTATGCGACAGGTTTTTAGGTGACTCTCATCTTCAAATCTTCTAACTCAAATCAAGTCTTTTTCTCCCTCATTTTGGATTTATTACCTCCACCAAGGGAGGATGGTACGTGACAGCCTGCATTTGTTTGTTTGCCTGTTAGCAAAATAACTTGAAAATGTATAACTCGATTTTCAAGACATTTTCAGCAAATATTGATCACCGGATTCTGGAGGGACATAAAAAATGCAATGAAATATTTTGAGATCTTGCAAAACTTTTTTAGAAATAAATTATTTTATATGTCACATCTGCTTTTTTTCCTCCCTTTGATTATTTTTAACAGAGACCTTCAACAATGCATGCATTAACTCATAGAAGAAGTTTGAAGAATTGCTTTGAGATTAGACTTGATAAAAATGCAAAAAAATAAAAACAAAAGACATGGATTCACACTCACATTCACACATGGCCAATCAATTCATCTAGTCTGGGACTCTTTTATAATGTACAGTATAATATACTCTTACTTCGTGCAGTATATTTCCCCCAGCCAATATTAGTTGTCTTAAAAAAATGAAGGTGTCAACTCCAAAATATTGATCACAACATCCTTACATGAGTGACTAATCAATAGTTCGCAGCTTATCAGTGCTCACCAAAGCTGCAAACACCTGCTATCAAAGATAACAGCACCGCACACGTCAAGCGATACAAAAGGATTCTGTTTACAGCTGAGCGATCGAAGTGAGTCAGACAGAGGACACACTGTGATGGCTCAACAGCTGGGTGACAACAAACCTAATAATAAACCTAATGTTTAGCGGGAAGATAGACAAGACATGCCAGTGTGGTAAGGAGGAAGAAAAAAATAGAACTAAATATCCTTAACAAAAACAGATAAGGTAAGAAGTCATCACTAAGCAGGAGATCAGCAGAAAAGTCCAAATCGGACTGCAGACTATGATGAAGAAGTCACGTAAACTGGGTCAAACACAAGAGATCATTATTGTGAGGGATGAGATTGCTGGACTGTGTAACTAAGAAAAAACCTGTTACAGACTGTCAGAGGAAGTGTGTTTAAATCCACACAGGGATAGTAGGTGACAGTCAGAAAGAGAGGAGTAGGACCAGGAGTGGGGAGCAAGGATAAAGAGAGCGGGAGGAGACTCAGATGCAGACCGACACAGAGGAGTGAAAAAACCCCCAAACAGAATTAAAGAAAATGACACAGCATTAAGCACAAACAGCACAGATCCTGACAGATTCTTCTGGCCATGAGGCAACCGTGCTAACACCCACCCAAGGTGCCACTGTGAATGTTACACATTAATAAAAATAATAACAATGATTTCACGGTCCAAAGGAACGTGTCTGGGGCATAGTCAGACGGGCTCAACTAAAGTCCATGTGAGTTTGAACTTCTGCGTGAATTATTTCCATGTATTCGGTTTGACGTCTTTAACCATTACACCATCTATAATATAAACCCACCTAAGCTCAACGTGTTTAACCCCCTGTCAGAATATGGTGTATCATTCAGTATGCTACAGGCTATCCGTATGTATTTATGTGTCCGTCTGTTTTCTCCCATCTGCAGGTTTAATGTTGAAATCAGAAGTTTTACAAGCATGGTTCCACTAAGCACACAGATCTTCTTCGTGTGCAGCAGGAACACTGACAGCTCCTGTTAAAGAGCTGCTCCTCTTTCCTCTGTGAACTCTTGGGAACTTTGATGTATAAGTGCTATTCTCAGCATCCCTGCTATGTTTGTCCCCCCTCTGCCTGTCTGAACCTGTAAATGGCATTTTGCTCCTTGCAGCATTTTACTTCATCCTTAATTAACCCCAATTCCAGTTGTGTTGTTTTTACTCCAAGCTCATTTTCTGTGGCTCTTTATCTTGTCTGTTACTGGCTCTGTTACAACTGTTGGGGACTCAGCAACAGAAAGTAACCAAAGCATGGTTACTCACTTGAATCTAATTCAGATTAATAATAAGTGGGGGGCACTTATAATCAATAAAAATAACATTAATTTATACACCATCCTGGAATTGGGGGGAAGCATATGTGAAGGTACGTTACCTCAAGTGTAGGTGTGCACGTGTATGTGAGTAAGAAGGAAAGCTGAAAGAAAGCACTTATGTGACACAGGAGCATCATTATCTTTGTGTGGGATAAGACATCCAATATCTTAAACATGAAAACCTTAAACAGGCACACTGCGGTAACTCTTATCTGCCTAGACATAAGCCCCTTTTGGTGTTTGACAGCTATATAAGCTGCAGTTTGACAGAGACTCATTGCCAGATCATTTGTGCTTCATGCCTGACTTTCGAGCGTTTGTTTGTGGACAGATTTCCCGGCTTCGACCCTGTGCTTTCCTGACCTGCCCTAATCGTTCTTTCCCTGGTTTCCGACCTCGTTTCCGGACTGTGTTTGCCTCTGCCTGCTCCTCGTCGGATCTCTGTTTCCTGAGTGAAACAGTGGGACTTACCTTCTCTTGTGGATTACCTCCTTTGGATTTGTTGCCCCCGAGTAACTCCACAGCACGGAGCTGCATCTATGAACTTCCCCCGTCTGGACTTAGTAAGATCACTCTGTCTCTTTCTTTGTTCATTGCTGGTGTCAATAAAGACGTTCACTGGAGTTCTGTGCTCGTGTGCTGCATTTGGGGCCAAAGTCTGATCCGTGACATCTTGGTTAATTTGACTACAGTGCTGAAAAGAAGCCTGGCGTTCTTGTTTTTTTCAAATTAAGAAAAATTATAGGCAATTCTTGCCTAATGGAGTGCCTTTTTTCTAAGTTACCAGACTGTCTTTGCAGGCTAAGTGGTCGTTTTCTATTTTACAAGAATACCACTTCCTTTCTAATCTTTGCGCTTCTTGCTTGAGGGTCCTAATCCCTCCCCAGGACTAATGAATGCTTTCTATAAAAAAAAAAAATATATGTTTTTCCTGTTCCATTTATGTATGTTATATTTTAATCAAGCTGACATGTTTTGCTCAGTTTCAAAGTGTAATTTGTATTAAAAATGTCTTCTGCTTGTAAGATTTTTATTATTAATCTAAAAAAATGTATATATCTTGGTATGTAAATCTGGCATATACTGTATATATCTCTTATATCTTTGGTATAGAGGATAACAGTGATCTAATAACACATTCCAGACTTGATGGTACAGGGATAATGTTGTAATGGAAAAAAATATATAAAGATTATGAATGTAACTAAAGTTCTAAACATACTGTAGGAAATTATCTCCTGATGACACCAGAATAAAAAGTCTCTTTCGGGTCATCCAGGGGTCACAGGTGACATATGCGTACCATGTCATGGAGAGCTTGAGTAGCTGACAATGGATCCTTCATGAAAGCTGTGAGAAGCTTCAGGTTCCTTGCTTCACAGCAGCAGAACTCACCTTCATACAGGAGTATGTTAAGGTACATAATTCCTGAGGGTTGAATAAATCACAAATTAATAAGTAACCTATAATGATTATAAATGAATATTTCATGCATCCATAACCTGATATATTTATTTTGATGCCATACTTTGCTACTGTTATTTAAAGTGTTTCAATTTTAATTTTATTTGTTGCTTTGCTTTGTTATGCAGAGTGACCTTGAGGGCCCGAAAGGGGTTGATCAAATATTACATTATTAACGTTTTCCAGATGTTAGGGTCAAGAAAAAGTGATCAGATCTCAAGCTGGCTACTAAAGAGCGTGTTGTTGCCCTGAGGCACTCCTGCTCTGTTGCAGGGTTTGACAGAGGGGTTATTGGATATTCTGTCAATTACTGCGAAAAACAGAAAAAGTTTTACCCCAATAAAAAAGGACAAATTTACTCCAGAAACAACTAAAAAGAGAATTAAGCCAGAAAAAACAGAAATAATTACGCTGAAAATCACACCAAAAATCAATGACTTGGGATGAAACGGGTTATTTCTTTCACGTGAATGCAATACACTTTTTTAAAAAAACAAACAAAAAACAATTACATAATGAATGTTATTTAATGGAATTCATTTACTTTTTAATCTGTACTGAAAGGTTTGAGATTTGTTTAATTTTCAGATTTTGCTGTGCATCACTGCAAATCCATACTGACTCACACTTGCACACACTGTGTGAAACCTGCCGCAAGATTTGATCGTATCGTCCACTCGCGTCTAAATTGATATATGCCAATCCTCGGAAACGGTCAGTAATAAAAACATGAAATCTTTGACCAGTTCTAAACTGGACCACTACTTGCAATCAACCAAAACCAACCTTGTCAAAACCTGCTAATGATAAAGAGCTTTGGAAGTGCAGCTTATGAACGAGTCTTTGGTGCAAGACATTTTGAGTCCGAGGAGAAGCGGCCAGAAAAGCTTTTGTTGTGATATGTCAACAACCACCCAACCTGTTGGAAGCAAGATCTGGATGACGGCCTTCATATCCTTTCAACTAAAAAGAGAAATAGAGCTCTCTCGCTCTCTCTTAAACATATACAGGAAGTTGGGCGAGATCAGTACCTCCCCTTTAGTGCCCAGTCCTGTGCATGACACGTGTCGGGAACTGGACGCAAGAGCAGCACACATGAACAAAATTCTAAATTAAGAGTTATTAATCCTGGCAAGAGAGAGAGAGAGGAAGAAAGAGAGACAAGTATTGAAAAGCCAGCTTGCTACCTGCAGTATCAGGAAATTAACTGGACGAATATTCGGCCATCGAGCAGATTTTGGCCATTGCTCCATGACTTCTTTTTGTACTATTGAATCTTGTTTGATACTTAATATTACCGCTGCTATCATGATTCCTCATTCCTGCGCAGCTGTCGTTGAATGCTGCCAAGAAAATACAAAAGTAAATGGAGGGTAAAAAAAGGAAAATGAGGGGGAATGAAGTGTATGTGTGTGCTGGAAGGGTGATGTGGTTTGGAAGATGACTGAGGAAAAACTGTCTCTAATAAAAATGTCTGTGAAGGTTATTCATCCAGGTCATAGTTATCAAAGGTTAGACTTTGTAGGCAACTGGACTTAGAAAGGTTGATCTTGAAGACATTTCGCCTTCTCTCTTGTGCTCCAGGGGGTGGTGTGAATCAAATAGGAGGTACTGATCTGTGTGTGTAAGTTTTCTGTAGACCTCAATGCTAAAACCTACACACACAGATCAGTACCTCCTATTTGATTCACACCACCCCCTGGAAAACAAGCTGGGTGTTATCAAAACCCTACAACATAGGGCCAAAGAAGTACCCACCACAACTCAAGGAAGGAAAAAAGAACAGGAACATCTTAAAACAGCTCTCAGAACATGTGGCTACCCAGCCTGGGCCTTCACAAAGCGGAATCCCACAAAAGAAGAGGAGGGAAATAAGCGTCAAAGCATTTCTATCCCCTATTTGGCTGGAATCTCAGAAACATTTAGGAGAATCTTCCGGAAACATGACATTCCAGTGCAGTTCAAACCCTCCAACACCCTCAGACAGAAACTGGTACACCCCAAGGACAAGACACCTAGACATAAACAAAGTAATGTTGTCTATGCAGTACAGTGCCAGGAGGAATGTCAGGAATTGTACATTGGAGAAACCAAACAGCCGATCCATAGACGAATGGCTCAACACAGACGAGCAGCCTCTTCAGGACAGGACTCAGCAGTCCACTTACACCTGAAAGAAAGACACTCCTTTGAGGACAGCCGAGTACGTGTACTGGCCAGAGAAGATCGCTGGTTTGAGAGGGGTGTCAAGGAAGCCATCCACGTTAAGTTGGAAAAACCTTCCTTAAACAGAGGTGGTGGTCTCAGGCACTTCCTACCTCCCACTTACAACGCAGTCCTCCACTCCTTCCGCCAACAAACCAAAGGTTCACACAGTTTCACGACACCTGGTGACTCATTACCATGTCACCCAGCAGACAAAGGGGAAGCACCCCAAGTGAAACTAGGTCAACGACCCTGTCAACGACCCTGCCAACGACTCTCAGGTGATCAGCCAGGTCATTAGCACACTAATGGCCCACAAGGGCTATATTTTCAAGCTCTGCTGCCAACTAGTTTTGAACTGAAGAAGCCTTCTGGAGAGAAGGCGAAACGTCTTCAAGATCAACCTTTCTAAGTCCAGTTGCCTACAAAATCTAACCTTGGATGTCTCTAATAAAGGGTAGCTATTAACGGACAACCTGCTAGAAAGAGAGAAAGCAGAAGGAAATGCCAATGTTGCATTTCAGGTTAAGTATAAAATGAGGAGGAAAAAGAGAAAGAAAAAAATGGCACTGGATGCCAAGTCTGCTTCTTTGATGGGAAGATGGAAAGAAGAGAGCCTGAAGAGGTGGAACGGTAGCACAGAAAGGTGGAGAGGCTTCACCCTTAACCCAAACCTTAGTCTGTGCAAGCAGTATGAGCAAATCCTAATGTAAAAAAAAGTTTTGTTTCCTTAAAAAAGTAAAGAAAAAGTAAATTACAAAAGTACTAGTATATAAACAGTGTATAGAACAGTCTTAGGGTATACTCATCTTTTTTCAAGCTTAACAAAATTAGTCTTTCAAGTTTGTCTTCAGGCCACAGTGGCGCCTTGCTGCGATTGGCTCCAAACTAAACATAAGTCTGGATTTGTCCATTGCAAGATGTAGAAAAAGTTGTGCCTTTTTTTTCTTTTTTAAATTTTTTAAAGTGTGACCCTTGCTGAAATCCTGGGTTGTATCTCATGGGTCAGGAGATGACAGCAGGGCCTGGAAAGAACTGAAAAAGGGCTGTCAAAACACAAGTACAAGCAGCACCATGAGGAGTGCTTCAACAACAACCCACAAAACATGTGGCAAGGCATCAGGAATATTACCGACTACAAGCGCAGAGACCTGCAGGTCAACCATGACCCCATTCTGCCTTACAATTTAAACAGCTTCTCTGCACGATTTGACTCTCCAAGTGGTAGAAGAACCGCACATCTTCCTCAACCAGGGGTGCATCATCAGCCTCTCGTCCTGCAGCTGCACCAAGTCACCTTCGCCCTGAGGAGGATCAACATCAAAAAAGCTGCAGGTCCAGACAAGGTGGCAGGTTGTACATCAATTATTGTGTCTGTGCCTAAAAAAACCTACCATCACCTGTGTTACATAACACTTACCTCCGTTTCCACTGGATGCATTGCGTCTCCGTCTGTCCATCCATCCTGATTAGATTCCATTCAAGTCAATGCCTCTGTTTCCACTGGCTGCGGCTCCGTCCGCGACTGGACAGAGGGCTTCCGTCGCCCTCCGGAAAAATACGCATTGCTTCTATTTTGGACGGACAGACGCTAACCCTAACTCTAACCCTAATCCTAACTGATCGCTCTAAGTACGGGAACTTTTATTTTGACAAATTTGACAAAGATATTTTTTTTTCTTCTTCGCACCCGACTTCCTATCTCGCACACGGTGGATTGTGCGAGGTTGTTGCAGCGTGCTCCGTCCGTCCAGACGCATCCAGTGGGAATGGATGGACGGACGGACAGACGCATCTGGTGGACACCCGGGGGTTACGCCAGACATGCAGACATCAGGCTGAGGTTCAAAGATCAGAAACTACCCTTTAATTGGGCATACAGGAAGTGCTCCGATGGAGGAAAAACAAAGAACACAAAACAAATTAAGCCTCGACAGTCCAGACTCCTCGTAGTCAGGCTTCACTGCCGAATGTCCAAAAACCAGAACTAAAATCACTTCTCTGGAGGAACATGGCAGTCTTGGAAGAGGAACAAACACACATCATCAATAGTCCAAAACGTGAGGAAGATCTAATCTAGGATTGAGTACCGCTCAGTAGATTAGATGATTCAATGCTGGTGATCAGGTGCCATCCCCTTAAATAACCCACTGATGACAATGCGTTGCAGGTATGCCTGTCACCAGTGAAGACTGAAACCACCACACTCCCTAGTGGACAAAAAGCAAAACAACAAGGAAAACAAACAAACAAAAAAAAAAAAAAAACCCAGAACATGCAGGAACCTAGGAACCTTCTCCAATGACTACCGACCTGTTGCTCTGACCCCAATCATCAGGAAGCGCTTCGAGAGGATCCTCCTAAAATACATGAACGACACCATCCCTGCTGGACTGGACAGTCTGCAGTTCGCCTACAGGGAGAACATTTCTACAGAGGATGTTGCCAGGACTTTACACGGCCCTGACTCACCTGCATCATCCTAACGCTTACATCAGGATGCTATTTGTGGCCTTCAGCTCAGCCTTTAACACCCTTCTCCCAGACATGTTGGCCCTGAAGCTCCACAGCCTGGGGTTGCCAGCATCACTCTCCTCCTGGATCAGCAGCCGGTGGGGATAGGGGAGACTACACATTATGACTATTGTATATTTGAGTTTATCATTCTTGAATACATTGATTTGCCTATTGTCAATAACTTCACATATTATTTGCAGGTTTACAGTGTTCTTTTAGATGTAAGGACGAAAGTGATGACACAGCTCCCATCTTCATTTTTAGCCAAGGACTAATTTCAGTTTACTTTTATTTCTTTTGCCTTAATGTTATCAAATAGTAAATAAAATAAAAAAAACAACTTGTCATTTTTTTTGAATCCCATAGAGATGCATGAATGAAGGTCATGGAAAAGTTCACGTTAATGTCCTCTTGCATGATTGTAGACTACTCTTTCTTCTAACTACTCCTGTCATCCAGTCCCCTGAAGCCATAAGTTAGAAGTTTGCTCTGATAAATGTTAGCAATGCCTGAATGATTTAGTAGGAATTTGAGAATACTGCTCTGCAGAATTTCCTGCTGCTGTCAACTTTATCGTCCCTCAACACTTTGCAGTGCTTTGTTGTTCATAACCCAGAAGAAGAGATCAGGTTTTCTTTTTTCTTTCTGCAGATCTTTACTACATTTACCTGTTAAAATATGTGTGTGTGTGTGTGTGTGTGTGTGTGTGTGTGTGTGTTCCTTTTTATACTGTATATATGTTCCTTTTTTCCTTATATATATATATATATATATATATATATGCTCCTTTAATAAGTAATTTATTAAGATTCTATGGAAAATGACATCATTATTTCATTCGTTATTATTTAATCAATATAATAAATTTTATATTATTTTAATATAATAAATCTTGAATCAAACCAAATGTATTTACCCAGCCAAAAACAAGCATCAACAGCTTTCTTTACCATTTGTGGTTCTGTGATGTCGACATCAATATGTTCATAAATGAGGCCACAGAGCTCTTTGAGCTAGGACGGGTTAAGATTCCAGTTGCTAAGCAGCTGATCGTTAAAGTCTTACTATTGCCCTGTTTTCAAAGGCAGAAATCTTTGTGGGTGCCCAATGTCTGCTGTCTGTTTGACATATAGTTTCCATTTGTGTCAGTGATCCTTTACGGCAAAAGAGAGCAACCAAGCATGACATTTTCTTTCAAAATTGAAAGAAAAAAGAGCAGAGAGAGCATCTCTCTCTTTCTCCCCTTCCTTGACCCTTGCTTATCTGTACATTTATTTCATATAAAGTAATAACTGCCAGAGCCTGGCTTCTTTTCTCTAGTCCTGCCTATTTTGGATATGGTCTGAGGCTGCTGTGGGGACAACAGATGAAAGTCGAGGATCTCAGCTCTAAATAGATTTGATTTGGTTCGTAAATAGGAGGGTGCTGAAATTTGACCATATTTAACCACCATCAATCAGATGTGGATTTAGGGGAATCTGAAACTCTTTTGGCCCAGGGATTATGAAATTATAGATAGACTGACATCATGGCTGCACATAAAATAAGAGAAGATAAACGTTTCTTGATCCCACCAATTGGAAATTACACCGTTAGAGCAGCTCAGAAACAGCAGTTGAAGAAGGAGAATTAAATAAAAAACCAATATAGAAACACAAAACAATTACGTTCGATAAATACGGGAAGAATAGACAATATTTACACACAGCCTCACCTATTTAGATGTGCGGTGGTAAGGTGTTATGGCACAGGGCTATTGGGATATTAATATTGTTATATTTTTATATATGAACTATAGATACACTATGGGAGGGTCAAGGAGGGTCTCTTCAGTTGATGCCTTTCTACACAACTATTTTTTCAAACAGTTTGGCTGTCAGATGACATCGATGGGGCCTGTTCAAAAGTCCAACAAAGAAGAATTGATCTCCTGGAGCAGATGACAGAATGGTGGTGTTGAACCTCACAAACATGTGTTTGATGAGAAGATATTTGTCTAAGATGTGTAGCCTTCTCAAACAATTCAACATTTTCATCCTCATCTTTCTCTGTCGCAACAGAGCTTGAAAAATAATATTAAACTGTAAAGGAGTGTCTAGAACACAAAAAAATTCAAGGCTGAGAGCAATTACACTATAAACTAGCAACATTAAACTCCTGACCTTCAACTGAGTCAACATCCTATATGGTCAGAGCTCAACAAGCCCAGTTAGCCTAACTCTAAACACCGAGCTTATTTCCACACACTGTAACGAATTTCTGTAAATTTACAGTGAATTTATAACAGTATCTTATTGGGTTTTTTTTTTATAGTAATTGTAAAATACTGTTAAATATCCCCACATGTAAATTAACAGTTAATGCTTGGTCAAGAATAACAAACAGTATAAAACATTATTTTCTGTCAAGCGGTGGAGATAGGCACCACATTCCTTCACAAGTCTTGTCACTATCCATCAGCATCTTACTAATAATTGTGGGCTTATGTTTCTGTTTTGATGATACCACTTCTTTATTAATCAAACTTTTCACATTACTCAAGTCATTTTTTTGTGACAAGATGTGACAGGATATTCCTGAACCTGACTTTGGACAGCACAGCTTCTTCATCATTCCGAGCAGTCCATGTGGACTTCAACCAAATAAGTAACATTATTTTTATCTTCAGAAATTATCAGTGTCCAGTATTGTTTTGTCTGCATGATTATTAAACAGTTGACATTATAAATAATAGCCTATTTCATTAGGTCTGTTTCACCTGGTCAGACTGCTAAAATTGGCAAAGCAAGCGCTGTAACTTAGCAAGCTTGAACTCAGTTAGCTAATGTTAGCAATCTGGTGTTGTTTCTGACCTTTGTAAGGTGTGTTAGCATCTTGTGACTTACTCATTTAATTTCAATTAAAAGTTCTTACAAATATAGGCCAGCCTATGAAGAGTACATCCGATTTCCAGCCTTTCATGAAATACTTCTGTAAATAAATTATGGTTCTTTCCCTCCCTCCCTCTATTAGTCTGTTTCACATTTATATATTTTACCAGTGACGTTGTGTTGCTAAAAAAAAAAAAAAATTCTGTTTGTTTTACAGGCACTAGTACAGTGATTGAGGATACCAGCCAAAAGCTGCCGTCAAGTACTCTCACTATTCGCTCTTTCTCCTTCTCTTTCTACACTTTCACTGCTATTGTTCACGTCTACATGTGCAAAAGACTTGTTTACAAGCTAGACTGTTCTGTTACACTGCTCTTTATGATATTTTAATTCAGTGTTACACTGTTCTTGATGCTATTTTAATGCAGTGTCTGAAGTTATGTTTATTAGTAAAGCCTGTCATGAAGGATTTTATTATTTTATACAGTTTCTTCCAAATAGGTAATTGAATACCTTTTCTTCTTGTAATACAAATGTTTTAAATGTTATTAGTATTACAAAGTCTGCTGAGGGTTTGTATTAAAGTACAGTAATGTTATGGAATATATATTCTCTTGTGTTTTATACCTGGGGTTCTCAAACTCCCCTCCTGGGCTACCACCTTATCGTGGTGGAGGGGTTTGCGTGTCCCAATGATCCTAGTAGCTCAGTTGTCTGGGGCTTTATGCCCCTGGTAGGGCCACCCTTGACAAACAGGTCCTAGGTGAGGGACCAAACAAAGCGTAGCCAGAAAAGACTTCTTATGATGATTACAATAAATGGTTTTGCGTTTCCTTCATCTGGACATGGATCACCGTGGCCCCCTCCTGGAGCCAGGCCTGGGGGTGGGGCACGATGGCGAGCGCCTGGTGACCGGACCTGTACTCATGGGGTCCGGTCGGGCACAGCCCGAAGAGGCAACGTGGGACTCCCTTCCAGTGGACTCACCACCTGCAGGAGGGGCCAAAGGGGTCGGGTGCATTGTGTGTTGGGTGGCAGCTGAAGGCGGGGAGCTTGGCGGTCAGATCCCCGGCTGTAGAAGCTAGCTCTAGGGACGTGGAATGTCACCTCTCTGATGGAGAAGGAGCCTGAGCTGGTGCATGAGGTTGAGAAGTTACGACTAGATATAGTCGGCCTCGCCTCGACGAAGAGCAAGGGCTCTGGAACCAGCCTCCTTGAGAGGGGTTGGACTCTCTTCTACTCTGGAGTGGCCGATGGTGAGAGGCAACTGGCAGGGGTGGCAATTCTTGTTGCCCCCCAGCTCAGTGCCTGCACGTTGGAGGTTACCCCGGTGAACGAGAGGGTAGCGTCCCTCTGCCTTCGGGCGGGGGGACGGATCGTGACTGTTGTTTGTGCCTATGGCCCAAACAGCTGTTCAGTGTATCCACCCTTTTTGGAGTCCTTAGAGGGAGTACTGGAGAGTGCCACTTCTGGGGGTTCCCTCGTCCTCCTGGGTGACTTCAATGCTCACGTTGGCAGCGACAGTGAGACCTGGAGGGGCGCTATTGGGAGGAATGGCCTCCCCCAATCTGAACCTGAATGGTGTTCAGTTGCTGGACTTCTGTGCTCGTCACAGATTGCCCGTGACGAACACCATGTTCAGGCATAAAGGTGTCCATATGTGCACTTGGCACCGGGACACCTTGGGCCGCAGTTCGATGATCGACTTTGTGGTCGTGTCATCGGATTTGCGGCCGCATGTCCTGGACACTCGGGGGAAAGAGAGGGCCGGAGCTGTCAACCGATCACCACCTGGTGGTGAGTTGGCTCCGATGGTGGGGGAGGAAGCCGGACAGACCCGGCAGACCCAAACGTACTGTGAGGGTCTGCTGGGAAAGCCTGGCAGGGTCTCCTGTCAGAAGGAGTTTCAACTCCCACCTCTGGGAGAGCTTCGACCATGTCCCGGGGGAGGCGGGGGACATTGTGTCCCAGTGGACCATGTTCTGTGCCTCCATTGTTGAGGCGGCTGAGTGGTGCTGTGGCCACAAGGTGGTCAGTGCCTGTCGTGGCAGCAACACCCGAACCCGCTAGTGGACACCGGCGGTGAGGGATGCCGTCAAGCTAAAGAAGGAGTCGTATTGGGCCTTTTCGGCCTGTGGGACTCCTGAAGCAGCAGACAGTTACTGGCAGGCCAAGCGGACCGCGGCTGCGGTGGTTGCTGAGGCGAAAACCCGGGTGTGGAAAGAGTTCGGTGAGGTCATGGAGAATGACTTCCGGATGGCTTCAAAAAGGTTCTGGACCACCATCCGGCGTCTGAGGAGGGGGAAGCGGTGCACTGTCGACCCTGTGTACAGTGGCGATGGTGTGCTGCTGACCTCGACTCAGGACTTTGTGGATCGGTGGAAGGAATACTTCGAAGACCTCCTCAATCCCACCGACGCACCTCCTGGTGAGGAGGAAGGGCCTGGGGACTCGGGGGCGGATTCTCTTGTCTCCGGGGCTGAGGTTGCCGAGGTGGTCAAAAAACTCGTCAGTGGCAAGGCCCCGGGGTTTCTTCGGGCTCGGGATGTTGTAGGGCTGTCTACAACATTGCGTGGACATCGGGGGCGGTGCCACTGGATTGGCAGACTGGGGTGGTGGTCCATCTTTTTAAAAAGGGGGACCGGAGGGTGTGTTCCAACTATAGGGGGATCACACTCCTCAGCCTCCCTGGTAAGGTCTATTCAGGGGTGCTGGAGAGGAGGGTCCACCGGATAGTTGAACCTCGGATTCAGGAGGAGCAATGTGGTTTTCGTCCTGGTCGTGGAACTGTGGACCAGCTCTACACCCTTAGCGGGGTCCTTGAGGGTGCGTGGGAGTTTGCCCAACCAGT
>BJFM01007903.1:0-12965 GCA_016586285.1 Arothron firmamentum
AACGTTGACCTCTGCGGCCTCTGCCTGCGTCTGCAGAAACGAGGCTCTCTTCTCCTCTTCCTTGTCCATCATTTCAGAAGCACACTGTTGAGTTTTTGGAAGTTTGGGCTCCTCCTCTGGTCTCTGACTCTGGGTCAAAGATTGCTCTTTACTTTTTTTTTTAATCCTCACCATATCAATGCCAACAGTTCAGTACCCGCTGTATTTCAGATGTGTATTAAACTCACTTTGTTTTTGGTTTTGTGCTATTGTTTATTAAAAAGAGAAAATCAGAAGGTCCCCACATCTACCCCTTTGCTTATTTACATTGAAAGGAAGCAGCAGGATGCCAATTTTCACCATTAGTGCCACATGTGGGCGCCGCTGTTTGCATCAGTGTTTAGGTGCAACGTTAAAGGAAAAGAGGTCAAGTGATCACCTCTGAGCATTTGAGTCATCTCAATCAGCAACTCTCCATTGTTAGTTCCTAGCATTAGTACGGTATGCTAGTGACCAAACAATTTGTATGGTTTTGATTTGTTTTCTCCTAGACATTTTCAAAATAAATATTTTGTATTTTATGGATTTTTGTCTTTTCTCTTGGGAAATGACTGCAGTCTTTAAAAATCCACTTGGCTTATATTTATTCTGCAGGATAAGCAGGTGGGTGAAAAAAGTTTCTCGAATGCACTTTTGCATTTGTCTTTGTTAAACTTGGTGAAATTACTTCAATGTTTATTTTTAGTACATTTCCAATTGTATTGGCACGATGACCTTTTTCAGGATTGTGAGAATTATTTATGATTTCATGTGAGTCTGTACATTGAAAAGTTCCATTGACAGTCACAGCAATCTTTATTTTAAAATTTGGTTGTTAATTTTAGAAATGCTAGTAACCTACTTAAAAACTATTATTTTTAAAAAATATATTTAGGGAAACAATATAGTACAGGTGTATATTATAAGCACATAGGTTGGAGTGATAATTGGAAATTGCTCACTTATTCAACTTAATAAAGCCAATATTAATTTTTAACCGGATATATCTGAACAGTCAAAGATCTCTGCATGGAGTACTTTTAGACAATTCAGCGCGTTTTATTTGTAAAGACAGTAGATAATAATATAGCCCTTTAAGGCTTATATTTACGAAAATATGTACACTTTCCTCTGTTCCTTTCACTTCCTCTTTACGTAACGTGAAGAGGCCGAGCGTGATGGCGTCATCTGACCCCGCCCCTTGCGTCACTGTCTCGTTGCTGGAGTTGGTCCGTGGAACCTTCAGGCTCAGTTGCAGTTGGAGTGGCTAAAAGCACAAAGATGACGGCGCGGGTGAGTTTATTACACACAGTAAACCACAAAAGAAGATACTTGAGGATGATTCTAACTTTAGCTGAAAAGTCCACGGGTTGTATTTGACGTTTTTACACGTAGTGTGAGCCAGCGCAGCACTCTTGTGTGTGGTTCATTGAGATGTCATTTAACACTTTGGAGGCAACCCGGAAGCGGAACAGGTAGTCTCATGACTGCTGTGCTGGAAGAGTTCAAATCATCAGCTGTTTTAGCAATATAAACTCATCCTGAGTCTCATCAAAATGTACCAAAAGCAAACTTTTTAAAGCTAATTCAAACCAAGGAAATGTAGCAACTTCTACCAGTGTGAAATAATCAGATGAAACTTGTTGATGCTAAAATATCGCGTCCACTTTGAGCTCTACCACCTACAGAGGATGCTTTTTAAAAATAGTTATAAAAGTAAATAAAGCGTCACCTTAAAAACAGCTGTGCACATATACACTCCAGTTTATTAGCTTCAGTAATGCTAATTATCTAATGTACATGTTTCATTTGTTCGGTATGTTTGGGTGTTGTGTTCACGTCTCTGTTACGATCACGTCATTTTGTATTTAATGAAACACTTTTAATCAAACAATTATGACTAATTGACACATGTAAGCTCATTATGAAAACAATGCATGGAATGTGATTTTCTTAATCTGTTCTAGCATTTGTTGTTTCTTTCCCCCCCACTTTATTTCACTTTTAATTGATATCTACAGTATGGACTCAAAATGCACTTTAGACAGAGAGAATATTTTGTTAGGTGTTCGGGACCAGGATTCTGGAGGAGCTGCATGTGTGAACACACACACTCCTGATCAAAAAGACCAGTTGAAAAATCGCAAAATTCACATTTCACACTGTCGGATCTTAAGGAGGTTCTCAGCAGCGCTTCAACGCAAAAATGAGAAATTGGAGTGAGACACCAAAAAAAAAAGAGTAAGCAATTTATTGCAAACAACCATTAAACTGAAGTAGGCTGTTCAGCAGCTGATCAAAAGTTTAAGACCACAGTCTTTAAAAGCCCAAAAATGTGGATTCAGTGTCATTTTCTGTCAGGTGCCCTCACTGTCAAGACCTCCTGATGGCAAAGGCAAAACAGCTTTCTCTCTTTGAACGCGGTCGGATTGTTGAGCTGCATCAGCCAGGCCTCTCCCAGCGGGCCATTGCTGCTGAGGCTGGACGCAGTAAAACAGTCATTTTAAACTTCTTAAAAGATCCTGAGGGTTATGGAACGAAGATGTCAAGTGGTAGACCCAAAATAATTTCACCGGCACTGAGTTGGAGGATCCAGCGGGCTGTCCATCGAGACACGGGACGATCCTCGGCCCAAATTAAGCTCATTACTGGTGCCAACAGCAGTCCCATAACCATTCGACGGCATCTGCAAGAGAAGGGACATAAGAACAAAAACCGTCTTCAAAGACCTCGTCTCCTTCAAAGGCACAAAATTGCCCATTTGGAGTTTGCACGAGAGCACCAAGCATGGGACACTGAAAGCTGGAAGAAAGTTTTGTTCTCTGATGAGAAAAAATTTAACCTTGACAGTCCTGATGGCTTCCAACGTTCCTGGCATGACAAGGAGATCCCACCTGAGATGTTTTCTACACGGCACAGTGGAGGGGCGCCATCATGATCTAGGGAGCTTTTTCCTTCAATGAAACAATGGAGCTTCAGGTTGTGGAGGGGCGTCAAACGGCAGCTGGTGATGTAGAGATGTTGCAGGGGGCCTCTGTCATGACTGAAGGCCATCGTCTGTGTGGTCATGACTGGGTGTTTCAACAGGACAACGCTGCAGTTCACACTGCCCGCCTGACAAAGGCCTTCTTCCAGAGGAATCACATCACTCCTTTGAACCACCCTGCGTGTTCCCCTGATCTAAACCCAATTGAGAACATTTGGGGGTTGGATGGCAAGGGGAATTTAACAACAACGGACACCAGTTCCAGACAGTGGAGGCCCTCCGTGAAGCCATCTTCACCACTTGGAGCAACATTCCCACTGGCCTCCTGGAAACGCTCGCATCAAGCATGCCGAAACGAATTTTTGAGTTGATTAACAAGAATGGCGCCGCTACTCATCACTGAGTCCTTTTTTGAAAATTTTATTTCTGCTTTAGGGGGTTTTTGGTTTTGTTTTGGGATGTGGTCTTGAACTCTTCATCAGCTGCTGAACGGCCTATTTCAGTTTAATGGTTGTTTGCAATAAATTGCTTCCTCAAATTGTTTTCTTGTATCACTCCCATTTCTTCTTTTTCCGTTTTGAAGAACTGCTTAGAACCTTTCTTAAGATCCAAAATGCAAATTCTTGCGCTTTTTCAACTGGTCTTAAATTTTGACCAGGAGTGTACAGTATCTGTGTTTCATGCCCAGTTTAGCTTTAGCTGTTAGCTCTCTGACCCTCAAACAGGATGGGCCTCATGTGTGAATACAGCAGGAGAACTCAGGAGCAGTTAGCTAATGTGTGCAGATGTAAGTGGTGAGTACACATGCTGAAAGGTGATGAACAGGAGGGAAATGTGTATGAGACAGCAGTTGGATGTACTCCAAGTCCAAATGACGAGATCTGGCAGGTTCTGGTGTTGCATCAGTTTGCCAAAGTTGGATTCATCTGTCCATATAAACCAGTGATTAACATTTACCATTTTCTCCACCCACAGCTGATGTGTGAATAGAGATGTAAGCGTGCATGTAGGAAAGAAGCATCATTGTGACAGATCTTATGGTTTTTATTCATGTTAGAGAGCAGAAATGTTGTTAAAAGAACAACCAGGAAAGATGCAATAAATGCAGGAAACTGTGTGAAATGTGCTTGAGAGTCACTGTTTCTGGTTTCTTCACATCCAACTTCATTGATATTTTATACTGCAGCTCCGTAGGTGAAAGGTCATGACCCTGGAATGACCTCACACAGAAGGTCATGAAGTGAAAGCCTCATCCACTTATTAATGGATTATCATGCTTGACTTTTTTCTGCTGTCAGATTATGCAAGCGGCTCGATGCCCAACAGACGAGCTGTCGTTGACCAACTGTGCCGTCATCAACGAGAAGGAGCAGCAGTGTGAACAGTGAGTGTGTGTGCGTTCTTGCACTTGCTACACACTGAGTAACAAAATACTTGTGGTCTTCACAACGTCAAAGGCCTGTTTGAGGGTTAAGATGTGGTTGTACAGCCACTAGAGGAAGCCTTTGCTCATTTTTGTGACCTTTGAACTCTGCTAAGCTGAACAAAGAGAAAACTTGAAATGAGCCTTTATGCGCTACAGTGTCAGCTTCCTGTATTGATGACTGCTGACTTGTTGTCTCCAGACACGTGACCGTCCGTAATTCCATCCACAAGTATGTGTTCACCTTGAAGAAGCATCCTAGTGTTGGCCCCGGGTCCATCGCCTTCAGCCTCCCACAGGTAGGTCAGGCTGCAGCAAACACCTTATTTTCTGCTAACTCACCTTTTGCGTTGCTGAAAACGTTGTGTTAGCTTTGGTGCTGCTCTGTTTGTCTCATCCTGTCTGTCACTGCTTTGTTTTTCTTTTGCCTTCCTTCTCTCTGTCTTCTCTCCATCCTTAAACTTGGCGGCCACAGCGGCACAAAGGTAGTACAGTCACCACCTCTAGACACTCTTATTTAAAGATGTGTCGTTAAATAGATCCACCAGCCAATTATTTCATTCATTTTCTTCCTGAATGTTTTCTTCATGCAAAGTTTTTTAGTTTTATTTTCTGCCTCAGCACTCATTAATATCATTTATCAGCTATAAACCATTGCTTTTAAATATAAAACTACATTTAAAATGTGATGATATTGTATATATATTAGATTATGATAACCTTTAATTTGAAAATCCTCATTCTTACCAGTCCATGCTGCCTCATGTTACACACTGGACCTTCAATACAAATGGAGTTGATGAGATAGAAATAAATCAGTAAATTCTTTATTGTTGCAGAGGAAATGGGCTGGGCTTTCCATTGGACAAGAAGTCGAAGGTAAACTGAACAAATCCACTGAAAAGACCACGTTTTAATATATAGTAATTTACACACAGACACCGTTACACACTCCCATCATCAGTATAACCTTGTGTGCTGATGGGATGATTATAATTTTTAATGATAAACATAGTAGTTTATTGTAGGTAAGAAAACCTGAGTGTTTAAGATGATTAATGTCTCCATCTTGTGGATAATCTCTGTTATTACACCCAATCGCTGGTTAAAAATTCAAATGTTTTTCTCCCATTTTTAAAATTAAATTTGTTGAAGTTGTCTTTATTCCTGTCTATATCATCAACTGTTTATTTTCTCCATCACAGTCACAAACTACAAGTTCGACAGGTCCAAACAGTGCATCAGCACCATGACCGTGGAAATCGACTTCCTGCAGAAGAAGAACGCGGACAGCAACCCTTACGACTCCGACCTCATGGCCAGCGAGTTCATCCAACACTTCAACAACCAGGCCTTCAGCGTCGGCCAGCAGGTGATCTGACTTTACTGCAGATCGTAGCACAAAAATGTCGTGCTCCTAAATAGAGTCAACATGTCCTCTCTCTCTGCTTCCAGCTGGCCTTCAGCTTCTCTGATAAGCTGTTTAGTCTGCTGATAAAAGACATTGAGGCCATGGACCCCAGCATCCTGAAGGGGGAACGGAGATCTGGCAAGAAACCTAAGGTACTGGGAGAACAATCTGGAACTCTTCCAGGCTGAGCTGTGATAAATGTGATGCTGTGTACATTTTATTTCAGGTACATAGGCGCAAATAATTGATTGTGTTTCTCATTTCAGCTTGAGATCGGGTTGTTGTTGGCAAACAGCCAGGTGGTTTTTGAGAAGTCAGAGACCTCGTCAATGACTCTGGTTGGTGAGTGCTGTTTAATCCTCTTCTCACTGGTCTGTGTGAACCTACAGCCTTTAAAGGTGGTAACGACGGTGCAGGAATCATCACAAACCAGAGTCCACCATCACTGACTGCGATTCACTCTGGTACCACCAGAGGGCAGATTTTCCCCAGTTTTCTCAGTTACTTTTCCTCTACTGTTTTCACCTGAATGCCGTCAAATCTTCATAACAGTTTAAATGTAACATGGAACAGACTGACAGCTGTCTGTGTGTGTGTTCTGCAGGTAAATCTAAGACCAGAGAATCTTGCCAGTCCATCATCAACCCAGACTGGAACTTTGAAAAGATGGGTATCGGAGGCCTCGACAAAGAGTTTTCTGACATCTTCCGCCGAGCCTTCGCCTCCCGAGTCTTCCCACCAGATCTAGTGGAGCAGATGGGTGAGGGGCTTTTCCTGTATCTTTAGTGTACTTACATTTACTACGTGTTATATTTTCGTCCTCATCCTCATGGCTTCCTCAGAAGTCCACCAGTCAAAACCATTTCCAGCTTCACTGAGTTCATCTAAATGTTTTCACGCTAAATGTTTGCATTTGCTTTGAGCTCCGCAATGAAAAGCACAGTTGAATGTGTCAGAACTGCGAAGATGTTGTTGATCAGGACCAAAAGTCGAGAAACGTGTCAGATATAATCACAATTTTCAGACGTGGACGGGGGTTGGGCAGTCGGGGCAGGTGCTGAAATGGTGGCTCAGGTCTGAGTTTCACCTTGTCTGCTCTCTGCTCCCAGAGAAACAGACAAACACACACCTCTCCCCCAGTCTGTGCCCCCCTCCCCCCACAGCGCTGATACTGATCTGGGACCTCTCAGCCTGTCTGGGCTAAATGTCATCCAGCAGGTGCAAAGGCCACCAGAAGGCCCACGCTCTGTAGCTTCCTGAGAGTCAGAAAAAACAAAATGTCAGCAACCAACTCTGGGAACAGGGTTTGAGGACTGGAGCTCCAGATGCAACTCAGCCATCAGCTCTGGCAGTGAAACTGTGTCGTTTTCTCCAGGCTGCAAGCACGTGAAGGGAATCCTGCTCTTCGGCCCCCCCGGCTGTGGGAAAACCCTGATGGCGCGACAGATCGGCAACATGCTGAAGGCCCGAGAGCCCAAGATCGTCAACGGCCCCGAGATCCTCAACAAGTACGTGGGAGAGTCCGAGGCCAACATCAGGAAGCTGTTTGAGGCTGCAGAGGACGAACAGAAGAGGGTGAGTGGAGGACGAGAGGACGAGAGGAAGGCTGGATGATGTCACGGTAACAAAGGAGAGCTTGTTTCTCCTGGTCGTCCTCACAAAACACAGATAAGAAAGAGACTAAACTCATTTCTGCAGGAGTGGAGAGATCTGCCCTTTAGCCAGATGTGTCTGTGTGTGTGTGTGTTTGTCTGTGTGTGTGTGTGTGTGTGTGTGTGTGTGTGTGTGTGTGTGTGTGTGTGTGTGTGGGAGAGAGAAATCTACTGATGTTTGGTTGGACTCTGAGACACTGGTTCTCACTCTTCACCACCTAATGAGGGGCTGAGCTCTCTTTGACCTGCTAGTTAGACAGTTGTCCACACACACACACACACACACACACCCGTGCACGCTCTGTGTCCAGTCTGTGATGAGGACAGCTCCACACCTGCCTTAAATGCTGCGGCAGCCTGGCAGCTCTGTAGGCGGACAGATGACCCCCCACCCTGCAGCTCCATTTATGAGCAAATCTTTATTCTTGTGACAGAAACTGGAGCTGCTGTGAGGTGTGCAGCAGTAAACTGGAGTTTACTGGGTGTTTGTGGTTGTCCCGCTCATCCACAGATTGTTTTTAACCCCGTGTTTCTCTCCTGGCCAGCTTGGCGCCAACAGCGGCCTCCACATCATCATATTTGATGAGATCGACGCCATTTGTAAACAGCGTGGAAGCATGGCGGGCAGCACGGGGGTCCATGACACTGTGGTCAACCAGCTGCTGTCCAAGCTGGACGGTGTGGAGCAGCTCAACAACATCCTGGTCATAGGTATACACACACACACACACATACACACACTCACACTCACACATACACACATGTTCTCCATCCAGTTCTTCAGACAGATCTGTGTGAGCGGAACATCTGTCCTCCCCTTCTTTCATCTGTGTCCTCTCTTGTCTCCTCTTCCTTCCATCCGTCCATCTGCCCCTCCCTCAGGTATGACCAACAGGCCTGACCTGATCGATGAGGCTCTGCTGAGGCCGGGAAGGTTGGAGGTCAAGATGGAGATTGGTAAGGTTTCACACCAGCGTTGTTCCACTTTAAACTGGGACTGAGAAGATGATGTTTTACACAGTTTGTATCATATTTTTCTAATTTCAGAGAATACGTTACAGTAAAAGTGTGAAATATTCCTAAATTCTGTGTGTTCCTCCTGTTCTTCTAGTTGCCCTCGCCTGCTGCACTAGCATTAGCGTTAGCGCCACTGGTCATTGCCGCTGATAAACAGGCACCAGATCTCTGAAAGTTGGTCTCCGTTCCGCTTTCTTGTTTTTTTTTTCAGGATTGCCAGATGAAAAGGGACGAATTCAGATCCTCCAAATCCACACGGTCAAGATGCGTCAGAACAACCTTCTGGCCGGTGACGTGGACATCAACGAGCTCGCCGTGGAGACGAAAAACTTCAGCGGCGCAGAGCTGGAGGGCCTGGTCAGGGCTGCACAGTCCACCGCCATGAACAGACACATCAAGGTCAGGCTCTCATTCACAAGACCGAAGGCTGAATGGTGCCAGTGTCAATCATTAATGTCAGAATGATTGATATTCATGATTGTCTTTATTATTATTAATATTGCCCTG
Organism: Arothron firmamentum; assembly: GCA_016586285.1. Taxonomy (NCBI): domain Eukaryota; kingdom Metazoa; phylum Chordata; class Actinopteri; order Tetraodontiformes; family Tetraodontidae; genus Arothron; species Arothron firmamentum. The sequence goes on from BJFM01007903.1 coordinate 9,015, forward strand.
TTGAGCTTTGAAACTTTTAAAACGTTCCAGTTTTGTTGAAAATTGTGTGCTGCACTGCTGCTTGTTGTAGCGCCAGCAAAACCAGCAGAATTCTTACCTGTTAAGTCTTCTGTGCCCACACACACACACACACACACACACACACACACACACACACACACACACACACACACACACAGGGAGCTGCAGATATTGAAGGTTGCTGATAAATGACTGACAGGGGCTTTTGTGTGTGTGTGTGTGTGTGTGTGTGTGTGCGCAGGCTAGTAATACAGTGGAAGTGAATTTTGAGACAGCGGAGAGGCTGCAGGTCAGCAGACTCGACTTCATGACCTCGCTGAATAACGACATCAAACCTGTGAGTTCTTCAGATTCTTCCTCCCAGAAAAACAGACCCAGTAAAGTTTACTTCCTGCTGAGGTGTCTCTGGCTTCCTGTCCAGGCGTATGGCACCAATCAGGAGGACTACGCCAGCTACATCATGAACGGGATCATCCGCTGGGGCGACCCGGTGTCGATGGTCCTTGAGGACGGCGAGCTGCTGGTTCAGCAGACGAAGAACAGCGACCGCACACCGCTGGTGTCGGTGCTGCTGGAGGGTGAGGACGCGGAACCAGCACCGCTGCTGTGTTCGACAGACTTTAACCAGCCTGTCTTTGCTCTCCCGTCTCCCTCAGGTCCCCCCAACAGCGGCAAAACAGCGCTGGCTGTTAAGATCGCAGAAGACTCCCAGTTCCCCTTCATCAAGATCTGCTCCCCCGACAAGATGATCGGCTTCTCTGAGATCGCCAAGTGCCAAGCTATCAAGAAGGTCACACGCTGACACGGTTTTAAAACATCCGCAGGTTCAGAGTGAATTACAGCAGAGTCAGTGGGCTCGTCTTCACCGTGTAATAATTATCAGGGATTCCCAATAACAGCAGCTAACACCAAAATTAATCTCTTTTTCTTTATCGTGAACAGATCTTTTACCACGCTGGGATTAGGATTAATTTAAAATCTGACTATTTCTCTCTGTTTCTACTGCCACTAATTGGTCAGTTTTAACAAAATTCTGAGGATTTTACTCAGATTGAAGCAATCAGGTGTCTCATGCTGCTTTTAATCATAAATTTGTTCTTTATATACAGTATTAAAGATATAAAAGTCTTGCTGCCTTTGAGCGAAAGTGTGACTGACTCCAGAAATGTTGAAAACATTTTCAAACGCTGAACATGTTACTTCGACCATTGAGAAGGATGTTTTTCTGCTCTTTATTTTTTGCTGACAGATATTTGAAGATGCGTACAAGTCCCAGCTGAGCTGCGTGGTTGTGGATGACATCGAGCGATTGTTGGGTGAGGCACCAAATCCTGCCTCAACGTATTGATTTATAACTTTAAAATAGATCTGATGAGGCTGATACTAAAAAACAGGACGTGTCTCACCAGATTACGTCCCGATCGGCCCTCGCTTCTCCAACCCGGTGTTACAAGCTTTGCTGGTGTTACTGAAAAAACCTCCTCCAAAGGTAAGCTGGCAGCTGCACCTCCCAGGATGGCCGACAGAGGGCGGCAGATCTTCTGGATGCCAGTGTGATGAAGGGTTGTTGGAGCATCATCTCCTCTTTTGTTCTTGTCCTTTCTGCTGTTGTGACTATACACATTTACCTTCTTTTACTGGAACATAAGGAAAAATGACAGCAGCAGAAATTTCCCAAAGCCCAGATAATCCACTTCTCTGCAGTGAGGATGCAAAGTTTTATCCTGTAGAAAGCTGATTTTTTTTTTTTCCTCCTTGAAAAGGAGGGGAAAAAATGACTGAAATGAATGAATGAAATGAAACAGTTACCCAAAAATGTTGCCAAGATTGCTTAGTAAACCTTACATAGGTGTGTGTATGTGCGTGTCTGTTTGTGTGTTGCCGTCAGCTGATGAACTTGAACGTCTGATTCTCCATCAGGGGCGGAAGCTGCTGATCATCGGTACCTCCAGCCGCAGAGACGTCCTGCAGGAAATGGAGATGTTGAACGCTTTCAGCACAACCATTCACATTCCCAACATCTCCAGAGGTGAACAGCTGGTCGAGGCTCTGGAGGTAAGCATGCAGGACTCACGTCAGGGGGTCTGTTTGAAGGATTGATCATGACGGATCTCTCTTCTTCTCTGGTCTTCCTCCAACAGCTGCTGGGCAGTTTTCAGGATGGGGAACGGGCCAACATCGCCAAAGCTGTGAAGGGCAGATCTCTGTGGATCGGCATCAAGAAGCTGCTGATGCTGATCGAAATGTCTCTGGAGGTGAGAAACAACCTCTCTGGATGTGGTTCCACGTGCCAGAACCAACGTTTGCGGCTCTAAAACAGTCGATCATGTGACAATGGCTCATCCTGTGTCTGTTCTTTTGTGGTTCTGAGCTTCTGTCACTCAGTCATATTGACATTTTTCCTGCTAGATAAAGGAAATTATTAAAAATGCCAGCATGTGTAGGGGGGTTTTAAGAAGTTCTATATGTATAAAAACTCAGTTAGGCTGAAGTCATACGTCAGCATCTATCAGCAGGTTCTTGGCTTCTCTTCAACGGTCCACAGGTTGATACGGACAAAAACATCTCCCTCTGCCAAAGGGTTTGATCACTTTTGTTTGTTTTCTTCTCCTCCAATGATGCTGGAGTGTAGAGGGATTTTAAGTTTTTTCAGTCAGCCAGTGGGAACGAGCATTTCCAGCCTGGAGGGAGGGCGGAGCAGAGCACGCAAAAGTCAGACGCAAAAAAATCTGAACGACAGGCTGCTCCTGTTCCTGAGATAAGACTGCTTGTGTTTTAGATGAACGCTGGTCAGAGAGTGAGCAAGTTCCTGTGTCTGCTGAAGGAAGAAGGAGCGTAAGTTTGCGTCCCCAGAGCACCTCAGCTGTCACCTCAGTGTTCCCAGTTCCTGCACAGCCACAAACTGTCACCCTTGTCGTTTGCAGGCTGGGCGTTGAGCACGCCATCTAGACGGAGCAGAGCCGTGTGGAGGTGAAGCGTCGCCTCTCTACAGTAAGTCTGCAGTGCATCAGGCCACGTGCACACGTGGCCCGTCAGACAAGGACGGGCCCTTTTGTTTCATGTGGGATTGAATCAACACTTCCATGTTTTGAAGAGGGAAGTAGCCTTCAGAAGATGGTCGTGACCGGTTCCTCTCAGAGTGAAACCAGAATCCCATTTTCCATGTTCTCCACTCATGTTTGATCATATGCGTAGGGATTGTTAGATTTTCTGACAGTTTTAAAGCTCAGAGGTTCTGCAGCTGTTCATGTCAGCTCCTCCAGGATGACATTTAAGAACCTTCTCCGCTTCCCAAACGTTCTAACATGCTAAACATGTCGCATCCTGTGAGAAGCAGCTGTTGCCCTGGGTGATGAGCAAACGGGAGGTGCTCAGAACACCAGCAAGAGCTTCAAAAACACCTAGGGTACAGCAGCGATGAGAAATAGGTCGATAGGTGTTCTCCTGCGAGGAACGCCTCCGCTCACTCCTCACCTGTCTGTTCGTTTAGGAGCTGGAACCTGGAAACAAGGCTGCTCCCTGAAGCTCCTCTCTGCAGCAGCATCACCCTCATCCACCCAGGATGGAGGGAAGGAGTGAAAAAGAGAAAGCGACCTGTTGAAACTGGTGGTGCTGGGTCCTGTGTGACACCTCAGCACTCCAGATTTGTAGACATTAAACCAAAGAGGTGAATCACTAACACTACTCACCCCTCAGCTCTGAAGCCCAGGTTCATCTGATCATTCCAAGACTGTTCTTGTCCGTGTACTCACCTGTTTATATTTTAAGAATAAATTAAATCTGTCAGTAGCAACAGGGTGTTTGTGGAGATTGTGGCATCTAGGGAATTCTGACAATTTCTGCTGGTTGCTGAAATAAAACTGATGCTAGATACGGGGATTTGCACAAAACTGTGGATGACAGCAGGAGGGGTTAAGGAGGGGGGGGGGG
>BJFM01007908.1:0-16361 GCA_016586285.1 Arothron firmamentum
AGAAGACAAACTCTGAGTTCTGGTTTTCTTCCACTTCTGACGCAAACGTGCAGAAAACTGAGCTGAGACACTTTCAAAGGCAGACAAACAAACAAACAAACAAACCAGCCCAGCCCAGCCCAGCCCTGACCCTCCTCAGGTCTCCCAGCAGCCTCAGACTTGGGCCGTTTCTCTGTTGGAGTCTAAATTAAAATCCTCTCGTTTTCAGGTGAGAACTTTTCCTCCTCCAGAGGAATAAAAAGACGCTGGTTTGGAACTAAAGTCGGACTTTAAACTCTTCCACAAGCGAGAGGGTAAAAGGGTCAAAGTGAAGGCGGCCATCACAGCTCAGAGGAACCTCCGGCTGAACCTCAACCCGCAGAATAAACCACAAAGACGGAAAAATGAACCTCAGCGGAGGAAAAAAGCCTTTTGCTCACCGGGGTGGTCGTTTTCTTCCTCCATTCCTCCGAGTGCTGAAAGATCCGCTGCCAATGAAACTCATCACAAGCGCGCGAGGATACCGGAAATCAGCCTGCTGCTTCAAAATAAAGACCCCGAGTGCAGGCTGTCAAAGGCATCAAAGTTGGATTTAAATCTGCCTGGGTGGCTGATTTTGTCAAAAAAGACACATTCAAGATTTGTATTCTACATTTAAACAAATGTGGACTTCAGAAGTCAGCTCCGCTGTTGGAGGCGCCGGCCCGAAAATGACCAAGTTAGCTAAAATCACGTCCAGGTTCCGTCATAATATTTAGGTTTTAGGGCGAAAGGGACGTGACCACAAGGTTGAGGAGACATTTAAGCACTTAGACGAACTGAGGGAAGTATGAGACAATAGAATGAAATGACTTAAGCTCTAAAGAGAGTGACTGTGGCTTCAACTGTTCCTCCGTCCGCGGGCGCTTCTTCGCCTTTCCCACCTTTGTTTTGAAACATTTTGACGCGGCTTTTCTGGGCTTCCTGTTTAGCAGCGGGCCGCACCCACAACATTCTGCAGCGTCTTCTATTATGTAACTTTAGAAAAGTGCTCCATAAAGTAGCATTTTCCCTGAAATGTTAAAATATGTACATTTCCCCCTCCCTAATGTACTTTCGACAACAATTGTTCACTTATCTTTCAGAGAACTTCGGGCTTGTTGTTTCTACAGCTGCGGTTCGGTGTTTCGGATGTAATTCTGGTAACTTTGTGGTTTTAAGCTGGTGGTTTTAACTGCATCAAAGACTTTCCCACCGCAGTAAATCTGTCGTGGCCTTGTTTTCCTTCCTGCTTCCCTGGAACTTGAACGCATCATTGAAACTGTTGACCCGGAAGTTTATCATCGGGCAACAACATCGGGGGTATTAGCCTGTTAGCTCAGAGCGGAGATTCTGTCAGAGATTTCATCTTTAAAATGGTAGGAGACTATTAAAGTACAATTGCATGAGCGTGTGGGAATGAAGACCGTTATATTTGTTAATACGTTGCCTTAACAGAAATTGTAATGTTTCTTTTTAATTGCCACCGAATTATTTTACTCGTGCTGACCGGGCGTTGTCTTTAGCACCTAGCTAATTAGCCTGTTCGGGGTGTTAATGTTGTAAATATTTTGGACTATTTCTTTTTTTTTTTTCCACGCTAACGACACTCGATTGTAGATACAGCCGTGATTAATGTTTGGCGGACGAAGCTGTTGTAAAGTGTCATATTTTTCAGGCCGAAGTTGAAGAGACATTGAAGCGGATCCAGAGCCAGAAGGGGGTCCAGGGCATCATTGTCGCTAACGCAGAAGGTTTTCATTCACACTTTTCCTTCTGTCTGCCTGGACTGGCGTTGGTGCCGACATGGTGGTGTTGTGTGGTGTGTTTTAGAGCACTGGTATAAAACGTGCATTACTGGCCAAAGCTCTGGACAAGCTTTAATGACAGCGGTAAATGGCAGCAGTAACCCAGAAGCAGGTCCGGAGGCTGCCATTCAGCCCCACATGAACATCACCCCCTGGAGCGCGGGCCTCCACCACGAAACCTCAACCGCCTCCGCCCTCGTCTCTACTGCTGTCTCCTCTTTGGCCTCCACGACTTTAAGAATTTAAGTTGAGTTTTTTCCCTCAGGAATTCCCATCAAGACGACTCTGGACAGCACCAGCACCGTCCAGTACGCTGGGCTGATTCACCAGCTGCTGATGAAGGCCAGAACCACCATCCGGGACATCGACCCCCAGAATGACCTCACCTTCCTGCGGGTGCGCTCCAAGAAGAACGAGATCATGATCGCTCCAGGTGAGGAGTCAGGAATTGGGTCACACCCAGCAGCTCCTGATGGCTGATCGGTCCGGCTTCAAACCGCCACCGGCGCTCAGTGAAGCAGCACGGATCAGGACCAGAAGGTCACCTTCTTCTTCTTTTCTGTCCCTGCAGATAAGGACTACTTCCTGATCGTCATCCAGAACCCAGGACACTAGAGGAGGAGCTCCTCGCCCTTCTGGATTTGCTCTGAATTAAGCTTCTTCCTGGATGAGTCGGGACTGCTGAACGGACTCACCCCTGAGCCCTCTGCTCTTAGCATTCCACGTTTAAACACACCTGAACACATATTTAAGCCCAGAATGTTTCTTTTCCAGCTGTCTTTCTCTTTAAGTTTGGATGTTGTGTTGAATTACACAGACGCCTGTCTGCCGTTGCCATGGTGACTTGATATGAAGGTCATTTCTCACTGAATAAAGCCTCTGAAATGGTTTTGTTGTGTTCTGAAAATGCTTTATTTTCTCCCCAACAAGTGAAACTGTGGTTTTCAACAAACCCAGACGATTAAAAGAACATCGGCTCCTAAATCTTCTCTGAGCAGAAGAAGAGAAACGAGCATCCTGGGCGTGACGTCACAACAGGCTGACGTCACTTTATAGGCAAACTCTTGAGGCCACGTGATCTCACCTCTGATGCGCCGACAGGAAGTGACGAACGCGCCCTTTAAAGACTGGATGACGTCAGCGGGTCGTTGTTGACACCGAGCAGAAAAAGATCCAGACGTTCGGGCTCCTGGAGGACGCAACTGCCTTATAACTGTTTCACTGAACATCCGCTGGGTTATAACAGCGTTATTACACCACCGGAGATGCCGTCAGACAGACCTTTCAAACAGCGGAGGACTTTTGGTAAGAAACGCTGAGGCTTCGCTGGCTAGCTTAGCCCGTTAGCCACCTAGCATAAACAGTTTGTTGACACGGAGCTGACCTGCGCTGGTTTAGCAGGTTTATGTGTTTAACAGCTGTTTAAGAGCTCGGAGGAGAACAGCACCGACAAAGAACTAAACCGTGTCCACGCAAGCTTCAGTATTTATGTTTTCGTTTGGTGCTGTGGTGAAACTCCGGCGAGTCTTTAGCCTGTGTGCGTTCTGATGTTTTGAAGCCATCGTTGACTGACAGCTAGCTAGCCTTGAAGCTAGGCCCGGCTTAGTCATCCTGTGTCCCGGGACAGTTCGCAGCAAACAAGCAGCGTTGACTCAGGATGCAGCCGAAGATGCGGACACATTCTTCCCTCACACCTGCTCACACGTTTTGGGGCAATTTGATGCTCAACGGCTGGGAGGAGCTAGCGATGACGTCATGTCCTCAGACGCGAACCCTCCATTTTCTTAATAATTGACGGTGTTACCTGGTTACCTGCAGGTTAATACACCCATAATCCCCGCCCCCCACTCGCGATGAAACAGGTTTTCGGGTTTATGAAGGAAAAGTTTGGAAAGATGGTTTCTGGGTACAGGAAATACAGATGTACCTTGAACGCATCAGGACACTGAAGTACTCACTCAGGGGAGGACAGAGAAGGTCCAGCCTCACCTGGCTGTTCACCTGGGTTGGTCATGTGACGTCTGAGGACACAAGGGCTGATGGGAAAATCACACCCCTTCACATCCTTGGTGTGACGACAGGGGGCGCTCTGGAGTTTTGTTGGGTCCGATCTGAACTACAGAGGAGGTTGTTAGTTTAGTTTAGTTCTTTAGACATTTAAAATGTTCTGCTGGTTCCTCTGAGGTCATGTGATGCCTCACCGCTGCTGATCTGCTCCAGTTTATTCTGGATTTGGTGTTTTTCTGCTGCTTCAGCCAGAACCTCACATGTTCTTGTTCTCCACAGCTGATCGCTGCAAAGAGGTCCAGCAGATCCGAGAGCAGCACCCCAGCAAGATCCCCGTAAGTTCTGTCCAGGGTCCAACACGTCACACACACTGCAGCTCCAGAGGAGAGCTGGGTCCAGGTTCACATCTGATCCACAGCCGGTCGGACAGCAGTCTGCTGAGCTGCCGCCTCACTTCCTGTCTGTGACCTCACTTCCTGTCTCAGGTCATCATTGAGCGCTATCAGGGGGAGAAGCAGCTGCCGGTTCTGGACAAGACCAAGTTCCTGGTTCCGGATCACGTGAACATGAGCGAGCTGGTGAAGATCATCAGGTACGCACACACCTGAAGCTGCTCCACCGCCAGGTGGGCGGAGCCTGGCTGACGGCGCTCTCGGGTGGGCGGAGCCTGGCTGACGCGCTCTCGGGTGGGCGGAGCCTGGCTGACGCGCTCTCTTGTTCCTCCTCTTCCTGCCAGGCGCCGCCTGCAGCTGAACCCCACCCAGGCCTTCTTCCTATTGGTCAACCAGCACAGCATGGTGTCCGTGGCCACGCCCATCTCCCAGATCTACGAGCAGGAGCGTGACGAGGACGGCTTCCTCTACATGGTCTACGCCTCCCAGGAGACCTTCGGCTGCTGAGGAGGAGGAGGAGGAGGAGGAGGAGGAGGAGGTGGTGCAGGGAGCACTGGGAGGAGGCGTCAGAACCAACCCCCCCCCCCCACTCTGCAGACAAATACATCACTGTGGTAACAAGCCCCGCCCCTTCTCTGTTGGTCAGTAGATACACTAGGTGCCCACTAGGGGGCGCTGCCAGAGCGTCACAGACTCTTATTTTGAAAGCCAGGTTTTAATTTGGAATCTGAAGCTTCCTCGTGGTCGATGACGTCACTGAGACACCTTCAGGAGTGAATCACAAGTGATTTTTAACACTTTTAACTGACGTTTTAGTTCTTAATTGGCCCGTTTCTGATTTTTGCTGTCGTTTTTAGGATCTCCTGCAGACGCTAGTTTTCCTCTGATCGTCGGTTAAGAACGTTACCTGTGCAATATCGAGCCCTTTACATCCAGGTCACATGATCAGAATTCTCCAACCTGCTAAAGCCATCATCGTACACGCAAGGTTGGCATCCTGCCACGTTAGCCGCCCGCTCCATCATTTCAACAGCCAGCCAGAAGCTCACGTCGACAGCAGGGGGCGCCAGCGCGCAGGGATCAGATGAGTCTGCTAGATTTGTTTTGTGGAAGATAGAAAAACTGCGTAAATCTGCGCCGGCGTCCCGCTCGTGGCGCTAGCTCGGTTAGCATCCGTTCATCAACCAGTTTCTTTTGCACACAAAGGCTGATCTGAAAGTTTGCGTGGTTTTTCTGTGAGGACGTTTTTGTATCTTTGCGTCTGTTTCACTGGTAGAAAAGCTGCATGTTTTTATATTAACGTATCAAGATCTCATTCTTTCTTCTTTGTAGATGTTTTCCAGACCGACGTCTGGAAATGTGTGATGTTAACGATCATAATCCAGCTGTGGAGATGCTTTCTGTTGCTTCGTCACGTCGCTGTACAAAAATACCAAGTTATTCAGAGCTGTTGCCAATTAAAAAGCGTTGCCTTTCAATCCAACTCTTCTTCTTCTGTTTGCATCCAGACATGAGAAAGAAGCAGCCAGTAAAAAGAGAATTTATTTCAGACGAAGAAACACCGAAAGTAAACATTTAGATCCGTTTTTCTCTGAGTTGGGACTTTTTTGGGGAAGATTCTCCAAAATTGTGAGAGAAGGTCAGACTTCCAGTGAATCATGTGGCTCTGAAGGTCCTCTGAGGTCATCTGAAGGTCGTCGTGAAGCTGTTTGCTGTTCAAATGTTCCAGACGAAGATGAAGAATAAAGGTCGAGCTGTTTAGATGATGATCTTGACGGGAGTGAGGAGGAAATCTTTCTATTTGTGGGTTTTCTTGTTCTTCCTTCAAACTGTGTCATTGATCTGACCTTGGCCCTGACCTTGACCCTGACCAACAGCAGGTCAACGACAGAAAACCCAGGAGCTTCAGGAAGAGCCACATCAAGCTGTTTGTGTCAGATCAGCCTTCAGGAGGGACCAGCAGCAGGAAGCTCAGGAACGGCGGCGGCGCTTCACGCCATGCTAACAGGAAGCAGACGGAAGAGAGGCGTTTACGCTGCTGCAGCGCGGATGAGCGGGAACAAAAGAGCGGCGGCAGACCTGTCGATGAGCGAGTCCCTCATGCTGGTGGCGATGGCCGAGGGCTGCGCCGCGTCGCTCAGTCTGAAGACGCTCTCGATGACCGACAGCTCCGTGCTGGTGGTCTCCAGGCCGCAGAACGCACACCAGTCGTTGACCACCATCCCCGCCGCGATCACCTCACTGCCCCGGTTGACGGTGCCCGCCTGGACACGACAGCGTCTCGTGATAGCGAACATGCTAACAGAACTTACACAGACGTTAACGGGGAGCCTGGCTGCTAACGAGCATCCACACTGCTGCTAGCAGCTAGCGAGCACTAACGCTAACAATCACCACAACTCCTGCTGCCAGGAACAGTGTCAGACACCAGCGTGCTAGCAGAGGTTTGCTAGCATCGTGTCCTGTTAGCAGCAGCGTTGAAGGAGGGGACTCTGTAATACCAGGACTCACCACCAGGGGGACCTGCAGGAGCGACGACAGCTCGTCCTGGTCCTCTATGGACGTCTTTGGGTGGACGAGGCCTCCCTGGTTACTGAAGGTGCAGTAGGAACCTACCAGGACCTGCTCCGCCACCGTCTGACGGAAAACCTCCACCTTCAGCGTGTCGGCCAGGATCTCCTCCGTTTCCTGGGGAGGGACACGCCCACACGCTGTTGATGGTGCGTGGCTTGGTTTCAACACAGCGTGAACGAGCGTTACCATGGGGACCGCGCCAGCCCAGCTGGATGATTTGTGGACCATGTCTAAGCTCGTTTTGTCAAACATGCCGAAGTTTGTCTACCCAGCGTCTGGCGGCGCTCTGAGGACAGCGTTTGAGCTCACCCTGTCCAGGTCAGGGTGGACCAGCGCCACGTAGTCGTTGCAGGCGATGACGTTTCCGAGGGCGGACAGGCGCTCCTCCACCCTCTGGATGCGCACGCCGTCGGGCAGACAGTTCCGGATGTGCTGCAGCTCCTGGTCTGTCGTGTTGTTGGGCACCAGCAGGCCGTGACGGTTCCCTGGTCACATGACCAACACAGCCAATCAGTGAGGACGCCGAGACGAGGCGCTCGCAGGCGTGTGTGTGTGTGTGTGTGCGTGAGGGCTCACCCACACACATCCTCCCGATGATGCGACAGCCGGCGATGGAGGCGTGGACCACCGGGATGGTTTCTGACAACTCTCCTTCAAACACGCTGCATCACAACAGATGCTTTCAGACACAGAACCGGACCAGCGGAACCAGCCGCACCAGCCGGGCCCACTGGTCCCTGTCCCCTCTCCTCCTGCACCAGAACCCTACTGCTGCTGTCCTGGTTAACGGCTGGTTTTAGAACTAATGCTGATCAACAGTGTTTCTGCCTCGTCTCCCACTGATGACGTCACCGACAGCTCTCTTGTTTCTTTCTGCTTTTCTAGTCGAACATTTATCCTGAGCAGACGCTGGTCTGATAACCCTGATAACCAGGCTGCTTCCAGTGGGCGGGGCCCAGCAGGGGGCAGGTAAAGGTGTACCTGTAGAAGTTCTCCGAGCCGCCGATGGCCACCAGGCAGTAAGTGTTGGTCAGCTTGGCGAAGCAGCCGATCTCGTTGTTCTTCTCAAACGAGGCTCTGACGGCCATGATGACGGTCGACTCCTGGTCGCAAACACATCACGTCATCAGCCGCTGCTGATCGATCACTCTTAATCGACCAAATGTCTTCAACGTTTTCAATAAGTTAACAACCAGGGCTAGCGGCGTTAGCTGCAAGGCTAGCTATTTACCACAAGTTAGTCCTGTAATACGACACAATCGACGTCACACCCCCGCACATCTGTCCACGCGCCGCTCTGACGTTATACGCAGCGCCGCGTGGGTTAAGAATACAAAAAGTCAGGATAGTGAAAGTTTAAAAAGCTACCTGAAAGCGTTTAGTGGCAGTCCAACTTGCGTGATCGCTCCCTTCGATCCCCACGTGCTCTCTTCCGCTTCAGGGAAAACGCGATGACGTAGGACGTAAAACTTTATTAGCTTCCGGTTTCAAAGGCGCTGGTCCCGGCGGGTCGTGCAGTTCACATAAGAGTCCAGCAGGGGGCGACAGAAACTTAGAACTGGTGATGTTGATTTCTGAAGTTCTGATGCTGAAGTTACGACATTTTTTAAGGTTTTCTGCAGTTATCGGATTTGTTTTTAAACCAAATAAATTCAAATAAGCTGCCTTGCTGGTTTAAAAGTTTAATAAATGTTCATCCACGTTGTCAAGTGATCAGTTCCTGCTGTAAAAACTGGCACCTTTACTGGAGGTGAAGCTTCAGTTTCAGCAGACAAACTTCTCCTAATAAGCTTAGAGAAAGAAAATAAGAACATACGAAAACGATAATACAAAATTAGCACGACATAAACCAACCACACACGAACATGAACACAATGCTATAAACCACAAATATTAACAGTCATTTAAATGTAAACGAACATCTATTTTATAAAATAGTTGGTCTTCTCTTAGATCTCATGGAAAGAGCTATAAATAACACGTTTGCTGTAATAAATAAAATAAATAAATAAATCCTAAGTGATTTTCCCGACCCAGAAACCTGCATAGCAACTGGACGCACCGCGGTTTCCCGCCTCTTTCCTGACGCTGCTGCTGCGTGTCGGCAGCAGGAGCCAATCACATTGGTCGCTTTGCATGACGTCTTGTTTTGCTGAGGCTTCCATTTGCTGGCCACGGTTGTTACGTCATTGCTGCGGGACAAAGATCTCCGAGAAGAATTAGACGCCCTGCTGGCGAGTGTTTTTATTTGGTCAGAAACTGTTTCCAGTTTTGACTTAACTTGTAGATTCCAGCGATCCCACCTCCAAAGACAGGAAGCCAGAGGCTCCATTTAGCTCGTGCCCAGACAGCGAGCATCCTAACCGGTGGTATTAATATGTTATGCGGAGAGGATTGTTGCATGTAGGAATGTTAACCTGGAGCGGCTTAGTGTTGTCATTTTAATCCGCCTGCAAGATGTAAAAGTCCAACATTTAATGTCTGTTTCTGCAGTTGTGTGAATAAATAAAGGTTTTCGTGTGTCTTACAGTTCTAGCGTGTCGATCTAAGTCCCGAAATTTTCATATCAATACCTGCCAACAGGGAGGACGGTCATACATAGCACAGAGTGACCCATCTTCTCACATCGAAACGATCCTCGCTCCGCCAGGGCTGAACCTGCCTGGAGACCCCGGGAGGGCTCACCTGACCCGCGGCCGCGTGGAGCGACGAGCCCCGCTGGAGACCAGGGCCCGCCCAGGGGATCGAATTAGCTTCCTCACGCACGCACAGGTGCTCGGTAGGTGTGTGGGCGGAGCCACCGATGGGAGGGCCTCAGTTAGACTGGCTTAAGTTTCATTCTCATCTTTTATTTTCGATATTTTCATCAGATTTGACCTCCAACCTTTGACTCAGACTAACCTTCCACACGTTTATCACACCTGCTTGAGTTGGAATCAGAACCGGTTACGTTCGTGTGTAAACGGCTTTGGTTCTTTCTCCAGATGTGAATAAACAGCAGCTGGTTTAAGATGCTGGACTTTGTGCTTTCAGCTCACCTGTGCTGCTCAGGTGTGTCCTGAAGATGGGAGCCGACCACAGCGGCCAGGAGAAGAAGCCGGAGCAGGACGAGCAGCAAGAAGGTCAGCAGGAGGGCTCAGCACCTGCTGCCTCCCCAGGTGAGGCCGAGCACTCTGATTGGCCGGTCCCAGCAGCTCTGCTCTGATTGGCCAGACCTGAAGATCAGCTGGAATTTGTCTTCCAACCCACAGACAGACCAGGAGACCTGCCCCAGTGCCCGCTGGGAAACAAGATTGTTGACGACATGCGCTTCATGATCACCTGCACAAACTGGTACTAAACTGGTCCCAGTTCAACGGTTGATGAAGGCGGAGCCTGGGCCCGATGACGCGTTCAGGAACCCCTGAAAAAACCTGGAAAAAGCCGCACCTGCGGGCGAAACGAAGGAAGATCTGAGCGTAAACGAGAGGAAACATCTGGAAGCGTCTCCCCACCCTTAATGGATGAAGAAGCAGTTTCATTCCAGAAACATCCAATAAAAACATGAAACTCGTGAAAGTGTCCACTTTTATTAACGTTGCCAGCAGTGTCGATACAAGATTAATGTGAGAAAAACGCAGAAACTGAATAAAGTTCACAAACATGCCCCCCCCCAAAAAAATGGCACCACGTGCAAATTATCACCGTTTTCATGTTAAAGAAAGTAAATTAGAAAGTTCTTTAAAGCTGGTTTTATTTACAGAAACATCGTGTTGCCTTCAGGGAAACGTGTTCAGGCCAGACTTTTTTAGGTGATTTTATATTTAGTCACAAAAACATGGTTGTACATTATTCACATTTAAAAATCCTTTTTCATTTAAAAAAACCAAAGTCTTGAAGCTAAAATCTGCCTCCGGTAGCAACGTTTCCTGCTTGTTCTGAAGCGTGTCGGTCACAGATGACCCACTGACCTTGACCCACTGACCTTGACCCACTGACCACCTGACCTTGACCCACTGACCTTGACCCCTGACCCTGGCCGCCGTCACAGCCGTTTGTAATTCCCTGCTGGGAGCTTGGCTGTGATTGGCTGTGGAGCTGGAAGTGTTTTCCTGAAGCTAGCCTGGCTAGCTAGCCGCCGGCTGGAGCCGTGAGGCTGGGTGACCCCGTCGACCTTGGAAGGCCACTGAGGGAGCCTGCGGGAGGCCGTCCTGTCACTGAATCATTTCTTTCTGTTTGGTTGCCTGGGTGAAAAAGTGATTTTGGCGGTTTTCCATCTTTTGCGGTGCCCCGTTGCCATGGTGATTAGGGAGGAGCAGAGACAGGTGCGAGCTCCAGCTGGTCACCTCCACCTGCGCCAACACCCAGGTGAAGCAAGGCACTAGATTCCCAGGACCAGTCGGTGGCTGACGGCGACAGGAAGTCTGAAGGGGAAACGTTTGCAACGGCAGGAAGTAACCAGCAGATGGGTGTGGGCGGAGCCTCCAGGAAGACGGACCCGGGTCTGCCGCCGCGGTGCCTTCAGGGAACGCACGCCTGTCTGACTCACGGTGGCTGCAGCAAATGCAGCGAGGATGCGTTCAATGAGCGCAGGAGCTCCAGCCGTCCAGAGAGGCTCCTGCTAACTGCTAACTGCTGCTAGCATGAAGGGCTCGCAGCACCGATGACACCGATGGCAGGAGGACGAATCAAACGACGATCCACCTCACTGCGCTCGACTGCTTCTGCCTGCCCACAACCGGGCTGACGCCCCCGAAGCCGACCAATCACAGCTGTGCAGACCTGGCTCCGCCCACACAGCAGGACCCGCCTGAGGACCCGCCCAGGCTGGGCGGAGCCAGAGGCCAGGAGGGTTCTGGCCTGGTCGTGTTCTGTCTGCGTTCCCACTGACAAACGGGGTTTTTAGGTCCAAGAAGAAACCGGTTCAGTCCAGTTGGCTGATCAAAGCAGCTTTCAGTCACATGACATCAGATCTGACCCGTCACAGGAAGTGCGTGCGTCACATGACAGGCACAATTCTCCTACGCTCGTACAACTAGTCTGACACGTCATCACAGGCTAGCAGGACTAGCATCTACTGCGGTATTCTTTAGCAACGACAAAAAGGCCGGCGCCATGGCAACGGCGGGTGGATGAGGTCATACCCACTCCTGGACGGGGTATTTGTGGTAGAGGGGCGTGGCGGCGGTCTGCTGCGCCCCCTTGTGTTTGAACTGAAGGATGGTGTAGACCAGCACCAGGATGCACAGCGCCAGCACGCAGGGAATCACCACGGCGATGGCGTTGACCGTTGGCGGGACATCGTTGATGGTCACCATGATGTCCACGTCGTCCAGGGGGAGCTGGCGGTCGCCACGGTTACCCTTCCCCGCGGAGCGCTCCAGCTCAGACTGGTCGCAGCCCATCCAGTCACGCAGGATGGACTTGGGGTAGCCGGGCTCCACCCTCAGCTTCTGGTTGTCAAACTTCCAGTAGTCCTTCCCCCGGTAGAAGTAGGTGTAGTCTGGAGGGACAAAGACGTGTTAGACGCCCGTCCACATCCTCCAGGAAGTCAAGAGGTAACCCTTCCACGCGGTTAATCGCTAACCTGCGTACGGGAGGCAGCTAACAGGACAACGCAGCTAATCAACTCGAGCGGAGCTAAACGCCACAGCTACTGTTGATGTAGCATCACCAACACACACACACACCAACCTACACACACGCTAACACACACGCTAACACACACAGTTTCCAGAGCTTCCTGGTGATGACTTCTGTCGCAGCTGCTATGCTATGCTAGCTTGGTTAGCCTAGCATTAAGCTACAGAACGAGCCCACGATATCTTCGTACCTTTATTCAAGCAGCTTGTAGTAGCTAGCACACTTCCTAGCTTTGCATTAGCCTCTGGAGCTAGCTTGAAGGCTATGAATGCGGTGCTGAGGCAGCGTTGTTGACCGTCCTATGCTAGCACCTTCACCTACTCTTTCCTGCGCTAACGCTGACGCCTGTAACGTTGCCAGTGCTGAGCTAGCGTTGGCTAGCCGACACTCACATCCCTCCCTGCTGATGAAGGCCCCCTGGGGGGCCTCGGGGACGCCCTTCCACACGGCGATGGGTTTGGGGTAGCCCGGGTCCGTGGCCCGCTTCTCCTCGTTGTAGCGCCAGTACTGGTCCCCTTTAAAGAAGTAGGTTTTCCCGACTGGCTCCCAGCGCAGGGCCGTGTCCAGGCCCTCCTGGGGGAGGCTGCTGCCCATCTCCAGCAGGCTGTGGGGGTACCCGGGCTCAGCCGCCACCTCCTTGAACAGCCAGTACCTGTCCCCTGGCCCAGAGGACAGAAGCAGGTGAGGACGCGTCCGTGGTTCCAGCAAAGTTCCCCTTTACCTTTGAAAAAGACAAATTTGCCGTCCGGCCTCTCGTAGGTGGCGTCGATGCGGGGCGGCAGGCCCTTCCAGAACTGCTCGATCTGCATGGGGTAGCCCTCCTGGACCTTGTTGTTCCTCAGGCGCCAGAACCAGCGGTCCTGCCAGACAGGAGGGGGTTAGTCTGGACCCAGGAGGGGACCTGGGCTGCCCGCCGTGGTCCTCGGCGCCGCTCACCTTGAAAACAAACATCTCCCGCCGGAAAAACGCCACCGTGTCGAAGTTGCCGTCGCAGATGTTCGGTCGTCCGTTTCCTGGCAGCGCCGGCCGCTCGCCGGGTGGGCGTGGCGGGCGGGCATGCTTGGCGGTGGAGTGTGTGCGGCGAGCTGGCAGGGTGGGTAACGGCCTGGTGGGTTCCATCATGGCCGTGGGGATCCCTGAAGAAGACAGACAGAACCACAGAGCCCCAGGGGGCGGAGCCAGGTTCAGGGCCCAGGTGGGAGCTTCGGTTGATCTTCAGGACCAGCATGTTTGGTTGTTAGCTCAGTTAGCAGAGAAGCTAAACGAGCAAAGACGGGGGGTCAGAAAGGGGCGTGGCCAGCATACCGTATCAGAAAGGGGTGTGGCCAACAATTGGAACAGAAAGGGGTGTGGCCAAACATATTGTATCAGAAAGGGGTGTGGCCAACATCCTGTATCAGAAAGGGGTGTGGCCAACATATTGGATCAGAAAGGGGTGTGGCCAACATATTGGACCAGAAAGGGGTGTGGCCAACATATTGGATCAGAAAGGGGTGTGGCCAACATATTGGATCAGAAAGGGGTGTGGCCAACATATTGGATCAGAAAGGGGTGTGGTGAACAAACCGTGTCAGAAAGGGGTGTGGCCCAAGTGTGGTGTCAGAGCGGGGCGTGGCCCACAGAGCGTCTCATAAAGGGGCGTGGCCCTACCGTAGATCTTCTGGATGCCCTGCAGGTCGTCCAGCGGCAGCTTGAAGCTGAGCGTGTCCATGTGCTGGTAGAAGGGCGCCATGATGGCGCCGGGGTCGCTGGAGTGCTCCAGGCCCAGGGCGTGACCCAGCTCGTGGACCGCCACCAGGAACAGGTCGTTCCCTACCGGAGGAGAGAAGAGTGACACCACCTCCACCTTCTCCAGGAAACAACCCAGACATCAAAGCTGCCCTGAGGCTCTGAGGCCCAAGATCAAAGCAACAGAGTGGCCCAGCAGGTTCTGGAGCTGCAGCTGTTACCAGCAGCACAGGGTCACACAGGGGTCACGCAGGGGTCACAGAGGGGTCACGCAGGGGTCACAGAGGGGCCAGACAGGGGTCACACAGGGGTCAGACAGGGGTAACACAGGGGTCAGAGAGGGGTAACACAGGGGTCACAGAGGGGTCACAGAGGGGTCACACAGGGGTCACACAGGGGTCGCACAGGGGTCACGCAGGGGTCAGACAGGGGTCAGACAGGGGTCACACAGGGGTCAGGAAAGGCTCTGGGGGACAGGCTGCAGAGACTCACCGTCGTGGTTGGCGTTGCCGAGCGTCCACGGTTCGTCCGAGTCAAAGTGCGTGTCCCCGCCGATGCCGGCGCCGGGGAAGTAGGCGTGGGCCAGGAAGCCCCCCTCCCCGTCAAAGGGAGAGCTGTCGCCATGGAAACCAGAGGCGAAGAAGATCATGATGTCGGCCTCCCTGCCCCTGTTCTTGATCTCCGAGTACGCCACCTCCTGCGCGGGACAGGAGAGGGCGTTGCCACGGTGACGGGCGGGGGAGGGAGGGGAGCGCGGGACTGACCTGGAAGGAGAGCGGCGTGACGCTCTGCCACACCCCGAAGGCTCGCCGGATCGCCCGCTGGGTGTCCTTCTCACCCACTTTAGGGGTGAAGTTGGAAATGCTGCAAAAGAGGAAGAGGATGAAGGTCTGCCCCGAGGCATGATGGGAAATCTCCCTTTAACCTGCGTGAGCTGATGCTGACTGAGCAGCCGGCCAATCAGATTAAAGCTGACGGCGCCCAACGCTGCAGGGCAGGAAGAGAGAGAAGAGATGGTGTGAGAGGAAAGACGAGTGTGAGGCAGCCATGCGTGTCCAGGAGGGGGCGTGTCCCGTCGCCATCCAGGAAGGACTATCATCAGCTGTGATTGGTCAGAATGTGGGAGGGGGCGTGGCTAACGCAGAGAGGTGAAGGACAGCGGAGAAGAGAAGCCCCGCCCACAGGTCACCTGTAGGTGATCCTCTTCTCCCGCCACTTCTGTCCCGTCAGGGCGAAGCGTTTGTCCCTGTGGCGGCGGCGGCGAGGCTGATCTGGGACGCCACAGCGAGGCCTCCTCATCCACCTGGAGACAGCAGCAGGGTTAGGGTCCACACACACACACACACACACACACACACACACACACACACACACTCACTCCACGGTGGTCTCGTCCAGGCGTCCCGTCACCGGCAGGCCGTAGAAGCGCTGCATGGACGCCACGGCGGACTGCGTGACCTTCTCCTGGCTCAGGGGGGCGGGGCCAGCGTGGGGCAGCAGGTAGCCGTAGCTCCTCAACCACGTCTGCCAGAGCAGAGTTAGCATCGTTAGCATCGTTAGCGGGAGCTAAGGCGGGGGAGGGGACAAACACGTGACGCAGGGACAACGAAGACGCTCGCTGGGGTGTCAGCCTCTGTCGCCATGACGACCAGCAGGGCTTTGATCAGGAAATTAGAGGACGGAACATCTGGCGAACATCAGGATTATTGGCTCAGGAAACAGGTGAGCTCATGGTGCTGGCTCACACACACACACACACACACACACACACACACCGGAGCTGCTGCTGCTACATGCTAACGTGATCACGGATGAGGGAGGGGCCTGATGGGCGGCTGTCACCATGGTAACGGCAGACAACAGACCTGAGGTGCGCCCCCTGCTGGCGGGAGGAGGTCCTCTCAGGTGAGGAATGTGGCTGTCACACCTCAGAGGTGAAAAGGTCGTGCCCTACACTTCACTTCCTGTAGTGACGTGAGCTCAGCTAGCACGATCAGTGACCGACCAATCAGTGGGCAGAGTTGCTCTGGGCTCCTCCCACATGCTGGACTTTCATTGGTTCAGACTCCAGAGCTGATTATTGCTGACTCATCAACAGCTGGTCTGAGGTTCTGATCAGCTGACAGGAAGCTGCTGACTGAGCGTCCTCACAGCTGCTTCCTGCGTCCCGGGTCATGTGACCAAATCCAGAACCAAATCCTCCTCCTCCTCCTCCTCTTCCTCCTCCTCCCCC
>BJFM01007920.1:0-10144 GCA_016586285.1 Arothron firmamentum
CCGTCATGGCGGTCAACATCGCAGGAGTGATAGTGATGGTGTTTTTCTACCTGCTGGTCCTCGCGACTGGCATGTGGGCTTTTTTCAAGTCCAAAAGAAAACAGAAGAAAAGTGCAGCCACTGGAATGGAGATGGCACTGCTGGGTAACCGGAGCCTCAACTGGGTGGTGGGAATCTTCCCAATGACAGGTGAGGAGAAGCTTTTTAAAGGGTTTGTCCCGACCCCCAAGAAAGTCATTTGGATTGAAATTCGTCGTTGCGTAGGGTTAGGGTTGTGTAAAAATTTATGTTGCTATTGCTTCCAGATGACCTGAGTATTAGATTAGCACTGCTTCACTGACTCATTTTAAATATGAGGCAAGAAATAAAAGCTTGGTACAGAAGCTTCAGAGGTCAATTAATGTTCCAATGAAACGGGCCTGATGATATATTTTTCTTTTTTAATTCTTGCACACTTATAACTAATTAGAATGTTTTTGAGGGTTGGACTCCGCCAGGGATGCCCTTTGTCACCGATTCTGTTCATAACCTTTTGGACAGAATTTCTAGGTGCAACCATGTGTTGAGGGGGCCCGGTTTGGCGACCTCAGGATTAAGGCTCTGTTCTTTGAAGATGATGTGGTCCTGTTGGCCTCATTGGTCCGTTACCTCAAACTCTTGCTGGATCTGGACTCTGGACTGATCCGTTGTGGTGAAGAGTGAACTGAGCCGAAAGGCGAAACTCTCGATTTACCGGTTGACCTTTGTACCTACCCTATGGTCATAAGATCACAGGTACAAGTGGCCGAAAGAAGCTTCCTCCGTCGGATGGCTGGGCTCTCCCTTAGAGATAGGGTGAAAAGCTTGTCATTCGGGAGGAGCTCGGAGTAGAGCCGCCTGTCCTCTGCGTTGAGAAGAGCCAGATGAGGTTGCCTGCGCACCTAGTTAAGATGCCTCCCGGACGCCTCCCTGGTGAGGTTTTCAGGGAACGTCCCTCCGGTAGAAGGCCCCCAGAGAAGACCCAGGGCACACTGGAGAGACTATGTCTCTTGGCTGGCCTGGGAATTGCTCGAGATTTCCCCGGAAGAGTTGGACGTAGTAACCGGGGAGAAGGAAGTCTGGGCCTCCCAGCTTAGGCTGATGCCCCCGCAACCCGACCCCAGATAAGCGGTGGAAGATGGAGATCAAACGGCCCTAAGCAGGCTTTTCCCATACAGATATTGCGACTTTGAGGCAGTCAGTGATAAATGACCTCAACTGTTGACCATAGAGAAAACTTTGCAGCGTAAATGGACATGAATGTAGCACTACACATAATGAACATGTAAAACTTTTAAACTATTTTGGATTTGCCCGACGGCCAGTACAGTTGTAAGTAATGAATAACCGTAAACGCGTTACCCTTCGGCCTGTTTAAATTCTTGTGCAAACATTTACGTTCAAATAAAGGGTAAGCAGCCCTGAATCTACTGTCACTCCCACAATTGACATCATTAACTCTCAAAGCTGAGTAGCTTTGTTGTTTTTTTCTTGTTGTTTTTGACTGTTATTTCCCTTGTGGGGTCAGGAGGAAGTACTGAAATAATTGTCCCCATGTTTGAAAGTCCTGGGATTCCATATTATTTTGAAATATTACACATGCATGGATCGTTTTGAGACATTGTCAATGAACGGTTTGTGTTGTTTCATTAATTGTTAAATATTTTGTCAGACAGCTCATGTAAAATTTCCTGTGGTGCTTATGGAAAATTTGTATGGTTAAAACTGAAATAAATTGGATTCATTCATCAAAAAAAACCCAACTTTTCTAGTACATACATTAATGAGGCCAGTATGGAATAATCCATCAGAAATTTATTTAAAGTTTCCTGACCATCGTTTTGTGCTGTTTATTGTTTTATTGTGTAGCCACGTGGGTCGGAGGAGCCTTCATCGTTGGTATAGTTGAAATGGTGTACACACCCTCCATGGGACTGACCAGGACACTCATTCTGTTGACAGCATACAGTTCATCTTTTATAATTGGTAAGACAAAAACCTGCTAGGCCCTTTTATCTAGATCAAGCTACAAGCCAATATTAAGTGTTTGTTCAGACAATAGTTTTCCTTTTGCCTGGAAGTCAAATACGCACAAATAAAGGGTTCCATCCAATCAGAATGATGTATTCACTGAGACCCCAACTACTAACTACCTAAGAGAACTTGTTGTTCAAGTCTTTCCAAAATTAAAATGTGGATCATTGCTGATTCATGTGTTTTATTTCTGTTTTTAAAGGTGGCTTTTTGTTTGCAAAGCCAATGAGAGAGAGACACTGCATGACAGTGCTGGACCCTTTCCATCAGAAGTACGGAAAGGCACTGACAGCTGCAATGAGCCTGGTGTCACTCTGTCTAGATATGTTCTGGGTTCCTGCAACACTTACAGGTTTAGGTTTGTTGTTTACTTATGTCCACAGATGCTCTTGGAAAGAGAACACGGAAATTATCTGCTCCAGGGAGCAACAATAATCAAGCCAAATGTGTTTTCACTACATAGCACCTAAACAGAGAAGGAAAAAAAAACAGCATAAAAAGGAAAATGGAAAGAAATACTTTGACTTTTGACTTTTTCAGCACCAAAGATGCATACAGTTATCAGAGAAAACACTGACATAATCTGGACCATAATAAAGAGCAATCAGGAGAAACAGCCATGGTTGTTCCATCAGCACCGTTTCAGCCAATGTGCTCCCATTTTCAGTTCTGCAGATCGACTCTTTTCTAAAGTCAACAAGCGGCTCAGGCGAACACGAAAACACTTCGAAGGAAGACACTGTAACATCAGGCCTGTGAGGGCACTTTGGCTTTTATTGTGTGTTCTCTGTCTTATACTTTAAACAGTGTGAAACTGTAAAAACCTGTTCTATCGAATGATATAGGAGGAACCATGAGCGTGGTTCTGGACTTGTCCTTCACTGTGTGCATCTGGATTTCTGCTGCTGTCACCATCACCTACACGCTGCTGGGCGGCCTCTACTCTGTAGCGTACACAGACATAGTTCAGCTCATCCTCATATTTGCTGGCTTGGTGAGTGTGATGGTCTGTTTTGCTTTTTCCAAGTAAAGGAAGAAGATCAAAATAAAATAATAATAATAATAATGTTTTTGGCCAAAACACATGTGTGAAGGTCTGAAAATCCTCCCTGTTTGCAGTGGATCTGCGTTCCCTTTGTTATGATGAATCCTCAAGCCAGGGACATCAGCCAGACGATGATGAACAACACCTTACACGCTCCTTGGATCGGTCAGCCTGAGCCAAAAAAGACCTGGCAACTGATCGATCTTTATTTGCTCTTTGTAAACAGTTCTTTTTCTATTAAGTCATTCACTCTAACCTTTGAACTTAGAGGAAGGTGTTATAGGAAACCAGGTTTGATGTAAATCCTTCTTGTGGTTTAGGCGTGTGGGAGTCTGTCATTTCAGAGTTTTCACCAGAGGACGCTGGCAGCGTCATCGTCGGCCACAGCAAAGATCACCTGCTTTTCTGCTGCCTTTGTCTACCTTTTGTTTGGGATCCCTCCTATTTTGCTTGGAGCAGCTGTTTCATCCACAGGTAACAAGAATGACATGTTTGTGAATGTGTGTTCCACTGTTCAGCAATGCAGTGATACACATGAAAATGATGATGATGATGGATACTAACAGCGCTTGTGTCAAATTCTTGCACAGGATGAAATCAGCAAGGACAGCTCTGCTGTTTCAGGTTTTCCTTCTTTTGTGTCTCAGAGTGGAACCAGACCACCTACGGTTCTCCATCTCCATATGAGCGTGGCAAAGCAGCCTTAGTCCTGCCCATCGCGCTGCAGCACCTCACCCCTTCCTTCATCTCCATCATCGGTATCGGATGTGTGGCTGCTGCCGTGATGTCATCAGCTGACTCTGCTTTGCTTTCTGCAGCTTCTGTTTTCAGCAACAACATCTACAAGAACATCTTGAGGCCACAGGTTGGAAAACACACATTTGTTTTATTACTATTTTAGCATGTGCCATGTTTGGAATACACACTTTAATTTGTTATTATCACTGTGGTAAATTCGAGGTGCTTCAAATATGTTTTACATGAATGTATAAAGATGCTTTTCAAACATGGCTGAGCCACAGGTGCAAGGTAATGTGTGGGATTTGGCTGTTTCTCTGTAGAAACATTTGTATGGCAGCCTCACCTGATGCTAATCGAGGAAAAAAAAATCTTTTGTGGTTAAAGAATTAGTGCTCAGAACAAGCATCTCATTAAAGTTGTTCTGTTCCTGAATTCTCCTGCAGGCATCTGACAGAGAGATCCAGTTGGTGATCCGTGCTTCTGTGGTGGTGGGGGGCGTGGTTGGAACATCTCTTCCCAACCTGAAAAACAGCATCATCTTGTTCTGGTTTCTCGCTAATGAGATGGCTTTTCTCATCATGTTCCCACAGCTCACCTGTGTCCTCTTCTTCAAAATCTCCAACGCTTATGGTGCTATTATGGGTGTTGTGGTGGGACTGGTGATAAGACTGCTGAATGGAGACCCAGTCTTAGGGATTGAACCTTTCATACATTTCCCAGGATGTGCTCTGGAGAACGGCATTTATGTCCAGTACGCTCCAGTTAAAACCATCTCTGTGTTGTCTGTTTTTGGTTCCATCTTATTGTTCTCTTATCTGACATCTGTGCTCTTCAACAAAAACCTGCTTCCTGATAAATTTGATGTGTCCAATGTGAAAAACCAACCTGGAGCAGCTGTGTTCACACCAGCAGGAAGAATCACAGACAGGAGGGAGGGAGAGAAAACCAACAGTCAGATGGAGGAGTCACAGCTAATGATGTGAATGTTTTAATTTGCATTACCATTGTTTAATGTTAATATTTTTAATTTGAAAATAATTCTTCTCAGTACCTCAAATTCTAATGAAATTGTTGTTTTGAGCGAGAAGATGGATGGATGAATTTATTTTTTACTTTAGTCTCATGCATTGTGTAGAAAACAGGAGGGAATTCGTAGATGACTCTGGCTAACGACATCTTTAACATGGATGTCATGGCAATAACAATGCTTCATTGTAATTAAGCTTAACAATAAAATCAAAAACATTTACAGTATGACTAAACTTACAAAATGAATAAAGATTAATCTTTTAAAGTGGACCTCCACCTTTTTCTGACATAACATTGTTTTCTTGGTTTCAAGCAGTTTTCCAGTATTTAGTAAATGGAGATTACCGTTGACGATTACTTTTATTGCTATTCCTGTATTCCTAATGTAGGTATACTTTAATGAGTCAAGGAATTTCTCGGTTGTTTTGGAGAAGAACCAAGGTTATTTGAAAAGGTGTGTTAACATTTCCAACCATTGGTAGGAATCCTTGCTGATAAATCAAGCATGAAACCTTACACTACTGCCTCCAGGGTGTAAGTGTGTGTTAACAGAGGAAGATACCTTCGTCAACAGGACTTCAGTCTCAGCAAGAAAGAAGAAAACAATCAGCTATGGCTATGAACATTCCAGGTGTGATTGCAATCGCATTTTTTTATGTGCTGGTCCTCGGAACCGGCATCTGGGCCACTTTCAAGTCCAAAAGGAAACAGAAGAAATGTGCAGCCTCTGGAATAGAAATGTCCCTGCTGGGAAACCGCAGCATTAATGTGGTGGTGGGAGTCTTCACTATGACAGGTGAGGGGCTGTTTTTTGTTTGTTTGTTTGTTTTAATCTGGATATGTGTTAGCTTTATAAACACTGTTTCTGGTAGCTGCTGCATCCATGAAATAAATAAGACCTGCAGATGCACATCCTTCTGTAAACTTGTGGCAATGACACATGTCTCCCTTTAGGAATAATTGCTTTAAATTTTGTGTTTAACATTAAAATTAAAATTTTCAATGTCTTTGTATTAGATGTGATTTAACAGCTCGTGTTTTCATGAGGAGTAGCATACAAATGGTTGTATGTACTGTGTTGTGTCCTCCAACCCTCTAACTGCACTGCACTACAGTTTGTAGTCATACAAGAGTGACACTAACAGCTTGGAATAAATTCCCTGCAAGGGTTAGGGTTAGGTTACCTGGAATACCTGGAAAATAAATCTTGCAGAGAAATTTTAAGTTCAATGTTGTTTTTGTTGTTGTTGTTGTTGTTGTTGTTGTTGTTGTTGTTGTTGTTGTTGTTGTTGTTTGTTTTTAATCAGCTGATGATTCTGTTTTGTTCCTGTTGCTGAGGGAAATTATGTGCATTCATGCATTTTAGCTACATGGGTTGGGGGAGGCACCATTGTTGGCATACCTGAGCTGTTATACACACCCTCCAAGGGACTGCTGGGGGCACTGAGCTTGCTCACAGCATACGCCTCATGTTTCATCATTGGTAAGATGGTAGATTTTGTATTGTATATCTATCAACTAATAAAATAATAATCTAAAATTAGAATCTAAAGGAATGACCAAAACCTCTCTGTTGTATTTAAAGGTGGGTTCTTTTTTGCCAAGCCAATGAGAGACAAAAAATTTGTAACACTATTGGACCCTTTCCATGTGAAATATGGTAAAGTATTAGCAGGGATAATGGGTCTGGTCTCCGTGTTGAATGACACCTTGTGGGTGCCAATAACACTCAACGGTTTAGGTAAGTGACTAATTTTAGATTCAGCATGCACTCATACTGTATTTGCGCCAAAGGCCTCGCCAGTCTTACTTAATGTGTCTCGTAGGAGGAACCATGAGCGTGGTTCTGGACTTGCCCTTCTCTGTGTGCGTCTGGATCTCGGCTGCTGTCGCCATCACCTACACGCTGCTGGGAGGCCTCTACTCTGTGGCGTACACAGATGTTGTGCAGCTAGTCCTCATCTTTTGCAGCCTGGTGATGTGACATAAGTTTCAGAGTTTTCTCCTTAAACACAGCGATAAAAGTGTTGGTTTTAATGGCTGTATTTGTTTTCCCGCAGTGCATCTGCGTTCCTTTTGTTCTGATGAGTCCTCACACTATGGACATCAGCCAGACGCTGATTAACAACACCTTTCACGCTCCCTGGATTGGTGAACTGCAGCCAAGGAGCATCGGTGTTATAGCTGATGATTTCTTATGCTTTGTAAGAAAAGAATACTACAGTCTGGTTTCTTACAGAAAGAGAACATTTTGGATGTCATTAAAGTCTGAATCTGCGATCACCATGTAATGCTCTGAAACTCATTTAGAACAGGAGTTATAAGAATACAGAATAATTTTAATAAGACATTTATATCCTCAGACTGCGGATGTAACTTGTGAAGAGTGAAAATCATGAAATCAGTATTGTATTTTCAACAACAAAGTTCAAAACTGTAATGGTATGAAATAACCAAATATTTGATTTACTTTGTAGGCACTAGGAGGTTTGGCGTCTCAGTGCTTTCAGCAGAGGGTACTGTCATCTTGTTCTGGAACCACAGCAAAGATGACTTGCTTTGCTGCTGCTATCCTCTACCTTGTGCTGGGGGTAGCTCCTGTTCTGCTGGGCGCTGGTGCTGCATCCACGGGTATGAGCAATGTGGGGGGGAAAAAATTGTGAAACCCAGATAAGAAAAGACGATGTCTCTTGAAATATCTCACTCAAAAGCCGGAGCCATGTTTAAATTCAATGACCACATCAGAGAAATGGAACCTCTGACGTTATGCTTTTGTACATTCTGGGTGCAGGTGACACCAGAGAGCAAACGGGCTACAGGCCTGACCCACAACTGACAATAAAACCAGCAGCTTAGGATGATCTGGTTCATGATAAACCTGATATTTTAGCATCATGTCACTTAAAATGTGACTGAGCGCATCTAACAAATGCTAAAAACACCTGAGAGTGGAGGCAGGTGTGAATATCTTCTGTTGTGTTTCTCTCCATGTCTCAGACTGGAACCAGACCTCCTACGGTTCTCCATCTCCATATGAACGTGGTGAAGCATCCTTCATTCTGCCCATCGCCCTGCAGCACCTCACCCCTTCCTTTATCTCCATCCTTGGAATCGGGTGTGTGGCTGCTGCCGTGATGTCATCAGCCGACTCCGTTTTGCTAGCTTCAGCTTCTGTTTTCAGCAACAACATTTACAAGGCCATCATCAGGCCTCAGGTGAGAACCAAAGGAACATCGCATTGTCATCCTCACAGTGTTATAAGGGGAAAGACGCCTCTAAATTTTATCGTTTGGAGGGGTGTCCACATTAAATGGAGTTTAACCATATTTTTCTTTTTTCCCTCAGGCATCTGACAGAGAGATTCAGTGGGCAATCCGTATATCTGTGATGCTAACAGGCCTAATTGGCATGTCCTTAATTAGCTTGCAAAAGAGCATTATAGCATTCTGGTACTTTAATGCTGAGATAAACTTCATCCTCATTTTCCCTCAATTCACCTGTGCCCTCTTCTTCCAAATCTCCAATGGCTACGGGGCTGTTATGGGCGTGTTGGTTGGCTTAATATTGAGACTACTGAGTGGAAACCCACTTTTGGGGATTGAACCTGTAATACATTTCCCAGGATACACTCTAGAGGATGGTGTTGTTGTTCATTATGCTCCAGTTAGGACCATTTTCATGGTGTTTTCTTTTGCTGCCATCTTGTTTTTCTCCTACCTGGCATCTGTGCTCTTTGAGAAAAACTTACTTCCTCAGAGGTGGGATGTGCTAAAAGTCAATGACCGGAAGGTTTTGGAAGCACCTATGCCACTAGAGGCAACCAGAGAGCATGAGATAGAGAAATTATGTGAGAGCTGTGATGTTCTTCAAGTGATAGACGATTCTGGAGAAGGTGGGAGCACCACAGAAGACAATAATAACCCGTGCAGAAGCAGCTCTCAGGCTGATGTGCAGCCTGTGATGACCAGTAAATGTTAGTCTGTCCAGTCTTCACTTCTTCTTTTCTGCTGCACTATCACAAATTCAAAGTCTTTCCTAAAGTTCTCTGTATAGCCCTTCATATTTTGTATAATTATGGCAACATTTGATTGTAATAATGCCAGAAGCTCTACTTTATTACCTTTTTTCAGATTTTTTGTTTCCTGAGCTGAATAAAGATTTTGCAGACAGATATCATAACTACAAAAACTAATGTCATCCTCTGTGTGCAAGTTTTCAACACGATAACATTGAAATTTTCATTTTCTTCTATCATATTGAACTATTTTATAAACTGTATATTTATACTCTGTCTGTATTAGATGAACAATATATCTAGCTGAGTCCTCTCCTTTTTGTGTAGCCTCAACAATGAGGAATCTTCTGTTTATTGTTTCAGCTGAGGCCTTCAGACTGTCAGCCAGCTACAAAAACAAAGATTCTTGACCCCTTAAATGTTGTCAGGCTTCAGAGCATCTCATGTCTTCAATGTTGGACCAGTGGAACATGTTTAAAATGTTCAAGAACAGGTTGGTAATGACTCAAATGGGCTGGGAGGCTGCATTCTGCAGGATATTATAAGTCACTATTCTGTTTAGCCTACACGTGACATTACTATAAGCCCTATTGAATCTTGCCTCCCTGCTTCTCATACATGACCTGACCTGATTGCATTGCCACTATCGACATGTGAACATCACCAATGTCACACTCTTTCTAAACACCCGTTCCTAGCTCGGATGTTATTATTTTATGACTGTGCTGCTCGTAGGCTAGCTGATAACGTTAACTTAGCTGGCTACACAGAAGTGATTGGCTGGAATGTAGCCTTGCCAGCACAGGCTGCTGAGGTCAGTGCACTCACAAGGACCTATGTTTTGTCTAAATGCAAGGTTGTAACCATTTATACAGGCTGATGTTGGTGTCTGAATTTGACACAAACATCAAGAGCAGGTGCCTGAGGAATGAAGTTGTCTCCTTCAGGTGGGAACCCTAGCGTACATTTGCCACGTTGTCTGCTTAGTTCCATGAAGACATTAAAACTGTTGAGTTGGGGATTTTATACCCAACTCGACATTAATAAATTATACCCATGCTAGCAATAAATTGCCAAAGTGGAATTATTTAATCAAACACAGAATGCCACTTGAAAAAAGTCTGTTTAATATCTTATGTTGACATAGTGGACAGATAATCACATGTGATTATGAGTTGAATGGAGGAAAACGACCTTAGTGACAATCTAGATGTTTTGACGTGAAGCAGATCTCGGCTGAGGTTCTTATATATATTCTTATA
>BJFM01007925.1:0-11462 GCA_016586285.1 Arothron firmamentum
CCGCCGCCTGGATGAAGTGCTGCGAACGATTAAAGTATCGGGCCTTAAACTCAAGTGAAGGCACCTGCTGCATTTTTATAGTGCTTAAACCTGATTGTTGTGTCTATAATAAAGCAAGCATTTGTTTGCTTACCTGGGGCCAGTTTCATAAAGAGGGCTTAATGAAAAGCCTGACTTAATTTGTTGTGATTTCAGGGAAACTCGGGATTTTCGGTTTCAGAAAGCAGGTTACAGCGTAACTCTGGCTCAGTTACTGGGGTAACATACTCCATGAAACAAACCTGCTCGCGAGCAGGTTTATTCCAAATAATCCTGAGTTTCACTGCTCTTGAAGGCTGGAGAGAGAAAGGTCCACCCCGATCAGTCACAGCTTCGTCAGTGTGCCAAGTAATGTTATTTACATTATAAATTGCAGATGATCAGAAGTTTAGATTTTTAAGTATTGTGTCCACTTATTTTGTTACCATTGATTAAATACTAATGAAATAAAATGACAAAATACATATGAAAAATAAAATACTTCATACTGCTATAGATCGTAACACACAGAGAGACAGCAATACAGTCTCACTACATAGCATGCCAGCACAGTCAGCCAAGTCAATGCACAATCCACGGTGAGGCTCAGCTGGCTGGTGCTTTACTTCAGGTCTCGCCTGAGTAGTTGAACAGTAAATGTGAAAATTCTGCATTTTTAATAACAAATAAAACTAAAACTGGTGTAAAACGGGTCACGTTATATGGAAAATAACTTTATGGTATAAATCACTATATAAATACAACCATTTAATTTATTTTTTCATTTTACATTTTTTCCCCTCCCCTGACGGCATGTCACTGCTAAATACTGACAGTGGTGGGAAGGCTCAAGATTTGCCTTTTTCTTTGTTTAGTGGATTTCTCTAATTAAATCTAGTTATCACAGGTTAAATGAAGCGGCTGAATGCTTTTTTATGAGGATAAACAACACCGCAATAGCTTTTATTTAAATCATAGCTTACATGTTTGAACTATACAGTATTTTTGTATTTCAACTTAACTTTCTGCCAAATCCATTTTGCCTGTTGGGTTGCAACAGTGGCTCGAACACACAAACGTTGAATGAGTGAAACACTCAAGATCAAACATTTCTTTCTTTTTTTCTTATTTTATTTTATCCAATTAATGATTACCCATGGACCCAGTGGCAAATTTCAGAAACCCAATTTCTGTCTTTTGCCGCTGCATTACTTTGTTTTTCCTTGAAAATATATGCATTTTCAGTATCAAGAAATCTTCCTTCTCCAACAGGAAGAAGTGCGACAATCAAGGTTTTTTCCCACTTGTTGCCATGGTGAATCACGTTATCTGTGTTCCACTGATAAGGAGTTTATTCTTTTCTAAGTTTTGAAAACCCTCTTTGTGAAACAGACCCCTGGGTGTTTGAGATCATTGGATTACAGTCTGAGAAGAGTTCTTTTAAAATGTCATGAAGACTTTTTCCCTTTTTGGTGCCAAACTGGGACGAAGTCGTCAATAATGGGTTTTCACCAGATCTGGCGAGTTGACAGTTACAATTTGCGGATTTTTCTAAGTGTAACATGTCTGTGAAGGTTTTCATTCATCCAGGTCATAGTTATCCAAGGTTAGATTTTTGTAGGCAACTGGACTTAGAAAGGTTGACCTTGAAGACGTTTCGCCTTCTCTCCAGAAGGCTTCTTCAGTTCCGAAGAACTGAAGAAGCCTTCTGGAGAGTTTGGAATGTTAGATCTAAAACAATCAGCTTTTTTTCTATTCAATTTTTGAAATGATAAGGGCTAATATAAGTACAAATCACAAATACGATAACATGAACATATATATTATTATCAAAGCGTAGGTATTCCTGTAACCCTCAAACTCTAGTCTCCCCATAACCTCTAAAGTGCACGTTTACTCATTAACCTATGCAGAAAAAAATTTATATAAAATATTAGCAGTTATGGCTCTTTTTTTTATGACCTTCACACCCCACAAATGGCCACAGATATGTGAAAACTGATGAGCTGCAGAGACAGCAGAGGACATTTGTAAATGCTCAAAATTGGCAGATGATACAGCATAGGGTTCCACATCGAGTTTATACGCGACCATAAATCCACCGTTATATATGCTGACATTCATGGTACGTGTTTTCAGGTGCTAAACAGGACCGGCATGGACTGGACTCCTCCGGCAGGTCCTACATTAATGTGATAATACATTTGAAGACAAACCACTGATAGCCAGCTCAGTTACTTAACATATGAAAAGAATGGAATGAAATGAGCAGTATTTATGATGCCATAGCAATAGAAATGGTGTCTAAGTCATTAAAACATTTAAAGAACAGAAACGATAAAATGTGTTAAATGTGAAAGGCTGCAGAAACAAAAATAGAAAATGTCCAATATATATCTATTTATTCCTTTCATTTAGTACCTGTTTACTTCAGTGAACATGTTAACCAGTTTTAAATGAAAATAAGGAACAAATCTGAACATAAATAGCTAAAAGAGAAAAACTTAAAAATATATCATGTATAACACACACACACACACACACACACACACACACGGGAAGTACTTTTTTTGTTAACCCAGATGTTGGATTTGAGTTCACCAGCAGAAACTAAAGGGGCCTTTGTTGGTTTCTATTGGAGCTTTTCTCCCTGAGGCGGTAAATAAAGCTTGTTTTGCAGGAAGCTGCTGAGAGACACACGCACTCACTCATGCATTGAAAAGGTTAGCTGTGACACGTTCTTTGGCATTTTCAAGGCAATAAAACCCCATCAAGCAAAGGCAGCCATGTGTGACCAATGTAGGTGCTTGCCGGCTTCCCAACGCGCCACTGCCAAATACCAACAGCTGAAGGCTTCCTGAGGTGCTGCGGCACAAACTCGAGCCAAAGAACTATGAACGGAGCCAGAATACATGAGATACGAGGACCATGTATTTGATGCTGTCTGATGAAATTTGGACTTCGGAGGCTTCACTCAGCAGAAGCCCAAAACACCCAGAGATATAGTTTAATAAAAAATAAAATAAAATAAAAACCAAACATATTGACATAAGTGAAAAGCAGATGGTATATGTTCTAAATTCCCTGATTTAGTGATACAGTGTGTAAAATCCCCTAAAACATTGATGGCATAGGTGTTTACTCAAAACACTTGCCAAGCAGTGCTATTACCGTGACTGATGAAAAGTGCTGCATGGAACAATAGCTGCAGCACTGAAACTGCCACTGAAAACAATCAACTGCAGTATATTACCTTGGCAATTAATCTAATAGTTGTTGAGGTTTATTTATTTATTTATTTTTATTCTGATAAAAGTAATGCAAGGCATAGCTATGCCTAGAGATGCTGTTTACTAAGAAAGTAAGGCAAATTATCCGTTTGCATTTCTCCTTTGATCTTTACTCTTTTCATGCTAATAATTTACTGTACATTAGCCTTAAGCTGCTGAGTAATGACAAGCGAGTTTTGTTTGTGTGTGTGTGTGTGTGTGTGTGTGTGTGTGTGTGTGTGTGTGTGCGTGTGCGTGTGCGTGTGCGTGTGCGTGTGCATGATTTCAGTTTCGCCCCAGAAATCAACATTCACCAGAGACCCAGCTCTCTCTGATAGTCAACATAAATACAACCAAAGACAGGTTAAGACAGAGTCAAGATGAATATGCTTTTTGATCCCTAAGATTCAAAAATAATCTGTGCTCTGCCTGCCAGTAAATAGCACCAGGAAGAGTCTGGAGTGCCCCGGGTGTCCAGTAGATAAATGGAGATGCTAATTAACAGTATAGTAAGACTGTGAAGAGGATTCACTGAAATGTGGTTTGCATCATTACATTGGCAAAAGGCAAAGTCTGAAATTTCAAAAAGCCACATTGCCAAAATTATACTTGTGCTTTCCAAAACAAATCAGAAGATGTCATACATTAGCACTGTAGATTATTCTCTCCCTGAATAATATCTCGAAAATATCCCTTAAGTGTTTTTTTTTTTTGTTGTTTTTTTTTTTTGAGCACTCATTTGCACAAATAAAATATACCTAGATCAAAATACAGACAAGAGCATCCACAGTCTGATTCAGGGCCAAAGCAGAGAAAAGGGGAGAGACACTGTTACAGGTACCGTAGCAGGAGACCATGGTAACAAATGAGATACCTGTAACAGCAGGCAAAGAACGGAGAAGCTACGTTGCATCTGTGTTTCACTCCAGCAGGTTTTTTTCACCAAATTACCATCATCATCATCATCATTATCATCATTATCTTACTTTACTCAATTATATACAATAAAGATAATTAGTCATTATCAAATTACATACTTCTTGTTAGAACGTGCAGATGAGACCCAAAAGCAGCCACGAAACAGATCCCCTCAACAGTGCGCCTCAAGGCAGAGAAACAAACAGTTAGTATTCTAACAGAGAAAAAGTCCAGAAACAGGTAAGTCCGAGAATGTGCAATACCACTCAGGTAACTCAACGATCCAACGCCAGTGACCTGCTGCCGGTGTCACAGCTGCCGGCCTGCTCCGGCTCTCACCCTCCCTTTACCAGCTCATCTCATTGTTTCAGGTGTGCCATGTTCCCTGATCAGCCACACCTGTGGCTGATCTGCCAATCAGCCACACCTGCAGCACTGATCAGCCTCACTTGCTCCGTGTCAACTAATTGACACAGCTATTTAAGCTGCGTTCTGCCAGAGACTCTTTGCCAGATTGTCGTGTTCATCTTGTCTGTTCATTTCCTGCTCCCAGAACCTTTGCTGTTCCTTATTTGAACTCTTCCTGTGCGATGCGAGATCCCCTACCTGTGGATTATTACTACGAGTCTGTGATCGACCCAGCCTGCTGCTGACCTGCCCTCTTGAGCCTGTTCTTCCCCGGATTCCCTGTCAGCATTCTGTCCCCGATACAGGCTATTTGGATTTCCCCAACCTGAGGACTCTCGCCTTTGATTATTCACTTCCTGTGAATTTTGTGGATTACCTGTGCCGGACTAATGTGTGAGCATTTTACGTTCTTCATCCTGTGCACTGGCTTTTTTTTCAGTTTAAAAAAACACCCTCATTTGGCATTCTAAGAGCATGCTCTGCATTTGGGTCCTCTGTCCCGCTCCGTGACTGCCGGCATCTTAAATACAGTGATGATGACAATTGGCAACAGCTGCATGTCACTGGCTGGGCTTCAACAGTCACCAACGCCATCTAGTGGAAAACAACAAAGGCACATCAAACAAGGACACAGAGCCGGCAAAGCCGGTTCCTAACATTACCCCCCTTCACCAGCGAGCACCTCCTGGCGCTCCACCAGCAATTTAGGTTCACCAGGACAGACGGTACCTCCGCCTCCTCCTCCTGCTAGTCGAACAGCGAGCCCAAGAATGGAGAGAAGCCAGTTGCCGCAGACACCAGCGAGTCATATGAGTACTCCACCCATGGCAAAAAGGAGCTCCAGGTCGCAGGATGACGAGCCGTTACGCACCTGAGAGTACTCTCCAGGCTCTGGTTCATGCATTCAGTCTGGCCATTAGATTGTGGGTGGTAGCCAGAAGAAAGACTCACCAATGTGCCTAGAGCCAAACAGAATGCCCGCCACATCCTTGAGGTAAATTTGAAGACCCCCCCCTGTCCGAGACAATGTCCTTCGGGAAGCTGGGAGTTGGAAGACATGCTAGACCAGCAGGTCCCCTCTTTCTGCTGCTGAGGGAAGCTTGGGTAATGGCACGAAATGTGCCGACTTCAAAAAGTCATCTACAACAGTTAAAATTGGGATTGGCAATGTGTTCAGGAGACCCGGTGCGAGGCTGGTGTGAGGACTTCCCACGGGCACACACAGGACAGGCTGCGACGAATGCTCTCGTGTCACCGACCATAGACGGCTGGCGCAGGAGGTGTAGGGTGCGGTTTACTCCAGGATGGCATGCAAATTTGGAAGAGTGCCCCCACTGTAGGACCTCTGAACATGCGGCTTCAGGGAGAACCAGCGTGTTCGGGGGTGCCCCTCCAGGGGCGGCGGTGGAATGCTGGGCCTCACGCACACACTCCCCTACCTTCCAGGTGGCCATCCCCATTATGCAGGAGGGTGGAAGAATCGGGCCAGGGTCGCCGTTAGTCTGGTCGGTGGAGAACTGGAGTGACAGAGCATTGGGCTACGTGTCTTTGGATCCTGGATGGTGGGTGAGGCCAAGGAAGAGAGCCCAGCGTGCCTGCAGAGAGTTTAGCTGCTTAGCTCTGTGGAGATATGCCTGGTTTTTGTGGTCCATCCAGACCACAAATGGCTCCACAGAATCCTCCAGCCAGTGCCGCCACTCTTGTAGAGCTAGCACCAGTGCAAATAGCTCTAGGTTACCCACGTCGTAATTCCGTTCGGCAGGTGACAGGCATCGGCTGAAAAAGGAGAAGGGTTGAAGCTTCTCATCAGACGTGCTCCGCTGAGACAGGATGGCATCGACTCCTGTGTCTGATGCGTCCACCTCCATGACAAACTGGCTAGTGGGGTCTGGGTGTAACAGAACAGGTGCAGTGGTGAAAAATACCTGGAGGCGAGTGAATGCAGTTTCAGGCTCCTTGGTCCAGGAGAACGGCTTGAGGGTAGAGGTAAACCTCGCCGCCACCTGGCTGTAGTTGTGGATGAAACGGTGATAAAAGTTTGCAAAGCCTAGAAACTGCTGGAGCTGCTTCCAGGTTGATGGCGTTGGCCACTCTGCCACAGCTTGAACCTTGTGTGGGTCAGGTAACTGCTGCCCCTGCGTCACAATAAAGCCGAGAAATGACACAGAGGAGGCATGGAACTCATATTTCTCGGCCTTGACAAAAACACTGTTCTCAAGCAGGCGTCTCAGAACCAGGTGGACATGCTGCGTGTATTCCTCTGTCTACATTGATGATATTCTCATTTTTTCAGAGACAAAGAGGAATTTGTTCAGCATGTCCGGGAGCACATCATTGACAAGAGGCTGGAAAACAGCTGGGGCATGGGTCAGCCCGAACGGCATCACCAGATACTTGAAGTTGCCAAGAGGGGTGTTGAACGCGATCTTCCATTCATCGGGACACGAACGAGGTGGTACGCGTTCCGAAGGTCCAGTGTTATGAAGACACGCACCTGCTGGAGAGGCGTGAACGCTGCGTCAAGGAGCGGCAGAGGGAAGTTATTTCTGACAGTTATTTCATTAAGACTCCGATAGTCTATGCAGGGACTTAATGAGTGATTTTTCTTCTTTACAAAGAAGAATCCAGCGCCAACATGAGAGGAAGAGGGATGTACCAACACAGATACCAGTGACTCGCTGATATATTTCTCCATTCATTCCCGCTCCGGCCTGGAGAGGTAATAGAGCCGGCTGGAAGGCAGCGGGGTGCCGGGACGCAGGTCGATGGCGCAGTCATAAGGGTGATGCAGGGGCGGAGAAAGCGCATGCTGCTTGGAGAAGACCTTCCCGATGTCGTGGTAAACCTCCGGGACTGCCGAGAGATCCACTGTAATCGATGGGGAGCAGGAGCTCTGTGGTGCAGGCGGCAGGGCAGAGTTGAGACAGCACAAATGGCAGGCGACGCTCCAACTTGTCACGGAGCCGGTCGCCCAGTCTATATGAGGATTATGACATTCTAGCCAAGGAGAACCGAGAATCAGGGGGAGATGAAGGGATTAAAAACAGCTGAATCCGCTCGCGACGGTTGCCGGACACAAGAGGAGAGTCAGTGCAGTGTATTACCTTTGCGAGCGTGCGTCCGTCCAGGTTGAGAATCTCCCTGCGCTCTGGGAAAGAGAGGAAGCCCTGCCTGTCTAGCCTGTTAGGTACCGGCTGGGCCGGCATTTTTGGTTTTGTTTTT
This sequence comes from Arothron firmamentum, assembly GCA_016586285.1. NCBI lineage: Eukaryota > Metazoa > Chordata > Actinopteri > Tetraodontiformes > Tetraodontidae > Arothron > Arothron firmamentum. The sequence continues at coordinate 7,836 of BJFM01007925.1, forward strand.
TTTCCTTTCTTCCGCAACCCTGACTCCAGCCGGTATCACGCACCTGTGCCTCGTCCTCATCAGCGGGGCTTTTTAAGGCGCTGCCACGAGGACACCGGCGTCGCATCGTACTGTCTCCTGAGGGGTAGAACACGCAGCTCGTTTTTCTTCCATGTGGATTACCTACCTTATCCTTGGACTAACTCTTGTTTTTTCCCGAGGTCACTGCGTCCCGTGAGCGGAGTCATTTCCCGTTGCCTGTCTGCAGTGAGATTCTCCTGCCCCGAGCTGAGTGAGTCGCCGGGTTCCCTTTTTGTTTCTGCCTTTTCCTCCGACGGAGCGCCTTTCATTAAAACTTTGAATTATTTTCATTTGCGCTGAGCGCTTGAAAAGAAACTATAATCACGACGTGTTCCGAGTGAAAAGACTGCTCGCGACACCTTTCGCGTTGATAGTTTTTAAACTCAATGGCGCGATCAACCAGCTTGTTCAGATCCCCCGGTCACGCTCCCGAAACGAATGCGTCGCACACTCGATCAGCGCTTTCCCGACTAAAAGCGCTCTGCAGGGCAGACTCATCCCGGCCCGATTCAGCCGCTAAGGTCCAAAATTCAACTGCATACTCTGCTACTGACCCATCTCCCTGCCAGAGAATAAACAGCCTACCTGCTGCACAACCTGCGTGATCCAGACAATCAAATATGTTTCCAAACTCCTTCACAAACTCTTCGAACATGAGTGAACAGAGACTCACGCTGGTGGGAGTGACCGCGGCTGCAGAGGCTGCGTTGGGAGAAGGCACCGGGGGAGATGAGCTGGTGACTGTCTGCTGTGTAACACTCTCAATTGCCTGTCGCAATGCGGCCAATTCCTGCCATATTTCCTGGACGTCCGAGTGAAGCTGACCTATTGCAGGGCCGTGAGCTGTCAGAGCCTGGCTTGCGTGTGCTGGGTCCATGCTGGTTGGATCATTCTGTTAGAACTTGCAGATGGGACCCCCCCCAAAAAAAAACAAAAACAAAAAAACACTGAATTAACATTATCGGCTATTATTATTCTCATTCTTTTATTCTTTTTCTGTTACAAAGAATCAGTATGAACATATAATCATGCATACATACATACATACACACACACACACACACGAACAAAGCCGCAGGGATGTTTTGCTCCCTTGTCTAACTTTGCACCGACGATAAGCAGACTCCCCTGATGGGGAGAAAATCTGACAAGATTTTCCTAACACTTCTCACATTTAGTAGTTCACTGTTAGCAATCAACATTTACAGTGTATTAATCAGATCCAGTATTTTAGACAGGTTATACAAGTTAACAAAACAGAATTAAAATAAGGTGCTTGTTTCACACCAGCTAATGGATGTCATGTTTTTCTAAACATGACAGCATGACAGAGAACTCTGGAACTTTATTGACCCCCGGTTTCAACTGGATGCATTGCGTCTCGGTCCGTCCATCCGTCCAGATTAGATTCCATTCAAGTAAATGCGTCTGTTTTCACTGGCTCCGTCCACGGCAGGACGGAGGGCTCCCGTCACCCTCCGAAAAATATGCATCACTTCCAATTTCAATGGACGGACAGAACACGCCGCAGCAATCTAGCACAAGGCATCGCGTGTGGCACAGGAAGTCAGGTGTGAAGAAAAAATAAAACATCTGGGAATTTGTCAAAAGTTTCTCCCGTTAGCAGGTTGTCTTACTACTCAATAACTCGATGTAACCATTGTAATTCTTCCGTTGTCGAACCAGTGAAAGACACGTTATCACATAAACAATTGTATTTTCTGAATAAAATAATATTTAGCGACCTGTAAAAGCAAGAGAAGAGTGGAGAAGTAAACACAAATACATATGTCCAATAAATACATATGTCCAATAAACAAACAAAATAAATACATTAATGTAGCAGCCATTGATAAATGTTGTTGTAGGCCTCAATGCTGTTCAAGGATAAGCTTTAACCTGCTCTCCAGATAACAGTACAATATTTAAAACCAAAGTCTACACTGCCACACAAAGGCATCTTAAATGTAATTACTTACCTTAAATTGTTTACACTTGGCGTGCAGAAGTTTTTTTTAGAAAGATGACTGTCAGCACCGACTGTGGTCTTGGGGGTTTTCTGTTGCTTGTTTTTCCTTTTTTTCCAATAGGGGGCGTGGTCGACTGGGCTTTCGCTGAGGACTGCTGCAAGCCATCTTCATCAGCCAATTACTTGAGGCTCCTGCACCTGTTCCTCAGCGTCCAATCGTTGTCTCACCTGAGCGGTAATACAGCCGAAAGTTGTGCCGTGTAACTTTGTTGATTCCGCTTTTCTCACTGCTGTTTCTCCCTCTCTCAAAGGCTCACCATGTTACCCACTGCAGAGGACAATTTTCTTTGGATTCTTTGGATATTCTGCTGTGCGCTGCAAAAGCGAAGAGGACTGGACTCCTACCTACCTTTGCTCACCATTTTTTCCTCCTTCTGGAGCACTTAATGTTTGGACCATTTGTCTTTTCACCCAATAAAGGGTTGTTTTCTGTTCCAAAACCACCTGTGTTTGTGCTTTTGGGATAAGTGCGCAACAAACCGTAACAATGACAGTGCTGCAATTTTAATTTTTCCCTGTTCTAAGATGCTTTAGAGACGACAACAGAAGCACCGCAGAGTCTTAGCTGATGATGATGGTCACACCTGCAGTGCATCTTTATCAATGGAGTATTTAAGTTGCTGCCACCCGTTCACCAGCATCTGATTATATTCAATTGGCCTGATTTAGATTGTGGCCCATGTTTGCTTTTTCGTTTTTTCCAAGGTTGTCACGTCCCCTCTTATGACTTTTTTTTTTTTTTGGACATTTTGCAGTAGAACATTCCTGAAAAGACACCCACCTGTGGACTACCCAAGTTTGTCGGTTTTTCCTCCACTGTTTTGTGTTGTACTTAGTTTTCTGTCTATTCTCGGCTCCTTCATTACTGGAATAAAATCTTGTCATTGACTCCTCTCTGCATTTTGGGACCAGTTCTAAACATTAAGAGACCTTATACCAAGCAGCCACTATATATATNNATATATATATATATATATATATATATATATATATATATATATATTCAGGACTATAAGGCGCACCGCACTATAAGGCGCATAGAATAGAAACTACTGTAGTGGCTGCGGTTGCGTTATGCATCCACTAGATGAAGCTGTGCTAAAGCAAATGTCAACAAAAGAGATAAGTCAGTCAGTCAAACTTTATTACGGGTAATAGAATACAAACCAGCGTTCTGACAACTCCGTTCTCTCCAAAACAAGTTTGTGCATTCACAATCCGGTACCGTACGTACCAGTAGCTCTTATTTGCGCCGCCCTCATTGAAGACAATGTATTTCCAACTCCACTTGTCACGGTTCAAACGGTTATTTTTTTCCTCGAGGTAACATCAGTGTTTTCGCAACACAGTTTATCTTTTACCAACCACAAGGTTTATCACGTAGTTAGTGCATTCAGAAACGTGGAGGGGAACTTTTCCCCGATTCGGTAAACACGTAAAACAGTGCTACGGTAAATCAAACGTTAGTGCAAATGGTGTGGGACTGGAATTCCCTTACATTTTTAACCGCTGTTACTTCGGCCACGCCCCCTGACTAC
>BJFM01007928.1:0-10871 GCA_016586285.1 Arothron firmamentum
CCCCCCCCCCTCCTCCTCCTCCTCCCCCTCCCCCTCCTCCTCCTCCTCCTCCCCCTCTAACGGACCTTCTGCCTGTGTCTGCAGCTGATCTTCTACACGCTCGTGCAGACTCTGTACACGCTGGGCCACAGCTTGTCCTTGGTCGCCCTGGTTACGGGGAGCGCCATCCTCTGCCTGTTCCGGTAACGGCGTGCATCGGCCGTCCCTCCAGATCCCGCTCAGCACCTTTCCCTCCCGTCACGCTGACGCTGTGGCGATCCGTGTTGCAGGAAGCTGCACTGCACCAGGAACTACATCCACCTCAACCTCTTCCTGTCCTTCATCCTGAGAGCCGTGGCCGTGCTGCTGAAGGACCACATCCTCTTCAGTCGAACGTCGCAGTGCTCCGACCAGCCGTCGCTGGTGAGGGCGCCGCCTCGTTAATGTCCCTGACTGCATCTTCACCACGGTGCTCTAACTGTGGAGCTGTGCAGACGGGGGTCATTGTTAAAGTGGTGCTGTCCCGCGTCGTACAGCACCGGTTGTTTGGGATGTTCCATAAACGCACAACAGAATTGAAGTAACTACTGGAGGGCAGCCTCACACACACACACACCCACCCACCCACCCGCGTTGGTAACGCTGTCATTCACAGAGAAAGTCTCGTCCTTCGGCTCGACCTTGTTAATTATCCCGCATGCAGAGGTGACACTGCTCTGCATGTGGTGGCCCCCCCAGGCTGGCCTGGGGGCCGATCACAGCTGGCGCTGTGTCCAGGACTCTGACTTGTGTGTTTTCTAGGTGGGCTGTAAAACCAGTCTGGTGTTCTTCCATTACTTCATCATGGCCAACTTCTTCTGGCTGCTGGTGGAGGGTCTCTACCTCCACACGCTGCTCGTCGTTATCTTCTCTGAGAACAGACACTTCCTGGTCTATGTGCTCATCGGCTGGGGTAAGTGGACGCCGTAGGCCGTCTTCATGCACGTGCGCTCGCTCCGCAACCCTCAAAGGAGGGCTCCACCCTCACCGTTGGTCGGGCCTTTCTCGCCTTCTCATCAGTGTTTTTCCTCACACGGCAGGGTTCAAAGGTCACCTCAGTGATGACAGTCTGGTGATTCCCCCCCCCCCCTTTTTTTTTTCTAATAATAAACCAAACAAAACCAAATGATTTTGAGGATTAAATGAATATTTCTAATATATTTAGATATGCGCAGATGTAATTCGTATTTTCACCACTAGATGCTGACAGATTCTACATGCTGGCTAAATTCATCATTAACAATGATTGGAAAAGCATTTGTTGCAGTTAATATTATCTCTTATTGTTCTATTTTCATTTACCAAGCTGAAAATGGATTGTGTCCTGTTGTGCCGGGAGGGAGGGGAGCAGAAATGGATCCACATTAAAACTCTTGTGCCCATTTTTCAGGGGTTCCTACTGCGTTTGTGTTTGTGTGGGTGATGACGAGGGTTTATCTGGAGGACACTGGGTAAGCACCGCTGATGCCACACAAGCATGAAAATATGAAAGAATGTGAGTAGATGTCAGACCAGTGGTTCCATACGCCGTCTGAAGCACTGTGGGTTTTGTTTAATGGGTTTTGTGTGATGGAATCTGGAATCCTGCAGCTATTTTACAGCTTATTTTGACCCTGAAAATGCATCCCTCTGTTTACCACGTCGCTACGGTCACAGTGGGGTTACTGGTGGTGTTTTCAGGTGCTGGGAGACAAATGACAACCCCATACCCAACTGGGTGATCAACGGACCAATCGGATTCTCCATCTTGGTAGGTTGTTGGTCCACAGGGATGGCTCTCACTGCTCAGGCTTAGCTGAACTTGAATATACTTTTATATTTCAGATCCCAAACATTGACTAATACAATAATTCAGATAGGTTCAGCTTCATCTGTCACCGTCCACATCTGTTTGGGCTGCAACAGATCATCCATCCAATAATCTGGGATGAAAAGAGGCTGGATTATAGTTGAGGACAGCTGAACTCAGAGCTCATCAGCTTGTGCAAAACATATAAACCTTGAGGGATTTATTTATTTATTTTTTTGCCTAAATTCTGAAAACGGCTTCTCGCCTGGGAGCCGATGAGAGGAGGTCCAACTGCTGTCGTCTCTCCCAGGTGAACTTCCTCCTCTTCATCGGCATCATCCAGATTCTGCTGCAGAAGCTGAGGTGTCCTGATGTGGGAGGCAACGACCAGTCTCAGTACAGGTACCGGGCCCAGAGTTCAGCCTCACTCAGTGTGTGTGTGTGTGTGTGTGAAAACACAGGAGGTGAGGAAACCTGAACATTTCCTTTTCCATGTTTGTGACGTCTTTAAAGCGTTTTTAATTGGATTATTGCTTGAACTTCCGGTCTTTTTCCCATTTCTGAGCGGCAGCGAGTCCTCACTGTCAGGCTGTGATGTTTCCTCTCAGGAGGTTGGCCAAATCCACTCTGCTGCTGATCCCACTCTTTGGAATCCACTACGTGGTCTTCGTCACATTTGGAGAGTCAATCGCGGAAGACTATAAGATCTTCTTTGACCTGGCGCTGGGATCATTCCAGGCAGGTTTCCAGCTGCGCTGCCTCTCGCACGGCACCAATGATCATCAGCGTTCATGCTTCGCGTGTGTGTTGTCGTTCCCAGGGGCTGGTGGTGGCCATACTCTACTGTTTCCTAAACAGCGAGGTAAAACTGACCGTTGCAGGGGGGAGAGTTGTGTCGCTGTATGTATAAAAGAACTTTCAGTTCAGTTTTTGATTTAGGAAAAGAACCAACCGGTTGAAATTACACAACAGTGCACCTGTTATATGGGAGGTTCATTTCTACATATCCTTCAATTAAGATATATGTTTTATTAAATATATATGAGAGTTTCTTCTTTTTTAACTCAGTCCTGATCTATGCTTTTTAATTCAAAATGTGCTGCGCGCCATTGGGTTTTTACATTTTCATGGATCCTTTGAAGCGCAGTACCACAGTTGGCCTTTAGATGTCGTGCTCGGACAGTTTCTGCATCTTAAATTATGAACCATTTTATTCCTAATTAAATAAGTTCTAAATAATTTCTCCTGGTTTATCAGGTTCAGGGTGAGCTAAAGCGGCTTTGGCGCAGTATGTGTCTCAACGGTCGCCTGAGAGGACATCGCCACTCGAACTCTATCTTGGCCTTCAGGAATGGTTTGGAGCGCGCGGCGCAGCCCCGCCGGACCTCCCGGACCCAGTCCATCATGCAGTCTGAGACCTCTGTCCTGTGAGAGCCCATGAAGCAGCAGAATGGTGCCTGTGCAGTGTTTAAATCTTCAGTTCCGTCTTTGCTGGATGTCCAGACCAGAGCAAAGAGACGGTGGTGAAGGTTCTTTTTTTCAGGTTTTTCTCCCCAAACCTTCTCTGCTGTGATGTGTGTGGTTCAACTCCAGCTGATCCCTCACATGCACCTGTAATCTCGATAGTGCTGAACTATCCACAGATCTTGACTCGATGCATTTGGATCAAAATCCCAAAAAAACCTGATCATTTTTGCTTCAGTGTTTGTCAAAAAATGCATTTTTTAAAGTCAGTTTAGCCCTTTCTCAGTACAGATCTATTAGTTTCAGCATTTTCCAGTTAGTTTGTCTGCTTTCCTCTCATGGCAGCAACAGATTTGACAATTGGATGACTGTTTGCTGCAGTGATGGTGAGTTTGAAGCAAAAGCAAGAAAAAACCAGTGAAAGAAAAGACGAAACAGAACAAAAAAACAATAATTGTTGGTAACGTTTTCTTTGTGAATTGAGTGTTAGCATGGATTTCTGTGTTTCTGCCTTTCTGTTGTCAGTAAATGCTGTAACATGTTATTTTTTCTAAATGACATTTGCTTGGTTCTGTTATCTGTTGTATTTAATCAACGAGAGTGAACGTTTGTACATACAGAACACAGTCTTTAATTAAAGGTGCTGTTGATCTTCAACACAGCACATGAAATTAAATCTATCATTAATAGGATTGTAATAGCTGCAAGGCAGGCGCCATCCCCTCAGACACAGGTCAAACACACAAAATTCTCGCCGTCGTCTGCTTTGCTTCCCCAAATGCAGATTTGGATTCTTATTTGTGAAACTTGGTGCAGTTTGGTCCTTTTCAGCATCACTGACTCAGAGAAGCTCATGTGCATCTGTAGGAAACTCCAGTTTGGGTTCACTCTGCTGAACCTCAAACTGGACAGCAGAGCAACTTTGAAAACACTGTGATGCTCTGGAATAAAACTGCATTTTCAGTCTGAACGTTGATGGATGAGGTGAGGGAGAAGAACCCCGCATCTGTAATTCTTTGCCATAAACTGTCCGTTCTTTTTGTATCGACTGTGTGTTGACTGAGCAGATGTTCACCGTCATGTCTGCACTGACTGAAGGTCACGCAGACGAGCAGAACTGTCACTTTGGGAATGTTTTTCTCTTTTCCTGCCTGTTTCTGGGTTGCAATTAAAGAAAATCAACAGCAACATTGGTGGTCTTTCAAACCCTGCTGCCTGCTCACGTAGACGAAGCAGGGTGGTGTTTCAGGCTGGATGGATGGATGGATGGATGGCTGGATGGATGGATGGATGGATGGATGGATCCTTCAGGCTGCACAGCCTGGGGTCAGTGAGCTGGATAATCAGTCATCTCTGAGAAGACGGGCGGCCTTGATTGGAGTTGACAGACCGACTTGAGGCAAAGAGGTGGCTAATTGGGTAGAAGGCAGGTCAGGTGACGGGTCCTCGTCCGGGCAGCCAGGGCTTTGTGTGTCTGCCTGGTATTTGGGGAGATCCCCAGCATCAAGCTGACTGCCGATGACACAGTTGATGTCAGACGGTGGAGAATGGTGCATGATGGAGAGCGACGCCTGTCTGGAAACCATCTCACCGTTATCTGAAGGTAAGTTTGAGCCCAGCAGCGATGAGGAACGGTGGAGAACAGGTGGAGAACAGGTGGAGCTTGTCACATCCGCTGACCTTCCCTGCTTCTCTGGTGAGGCTGATTTTCTGGGCTCCTGGCGACGTTGCTGACATCAGGCTGAATGACTGGACGGAAGAATGTGATAATGTGTCGGTGTCATGACACATTGGTCCTGCAGACGCAGGACGGCGGGCTGGAAGCATCAAGCTCCGGTATAATTTAAGAGAAGAAGCAGCGCTGGGTGAGCTCCTGTTTGAGCTCTTGGCACGCTTGTGAGCAGGAGCATGTTGTTGCAGGTACTGAGGACCAGAGGTGTCTTTCTAGACACCCTGTTGGTTGAAGGAAAAGTGTGAACATTAATGGCCAACTTCTCAGTTTGGCTGCAGACGTCGCTGAGGGAGGCGACAGGGCTTGGCTGCCCCCCCCCCACGACGCTGAAACTGAAACGACCGTCGTCCCTTTCACCCCATTTAAGACAATTTGGAGCTATTAAAATGGACTAAAATGCTGAACATACGTGATGAGCGCAGTCTATGTCGACCTCTCAGTGGAGCAGGCTGCCGCAATAACAAGCGAAGGTTCACTGGAGGGTCAGGAGCTGGTTCCCATGCATGCAGGCCTTGATGCATCATCGCAGCAACGCCTGCAGTCTCAGATTGCTCATCTCTCTCTCTCTTTTCCTTCTTTTCTGCCTGGGGCTCCATGCACGCCTGACAGCAGCCACAGCATCCTCTGTACATTCACAGAGAATGCGTCCCCTCCCGTAGGGGGGCGAATCCCAGGACACGAGAGGCACTCGGGACCTGCAGAGGGCAACGGCAACCATGAGCTGAAGTTAGATTTTCTTTTGCTTGCGTTGAGGATTATGCAAGTATAGACGGTCAACAACAAATGCACGTCTCTGCTCTTTATCTCCAAGGTTATCAGCCAGTTCTGTGCCACTGTTCAATCTAAGGAGGAATTGACAAGCACAGCAGGCTGCCCCAGGGAGTAGAACTACCTGAAAATCAGAGTCCTCGCCTCCCCAAGTTATCTCCAGACGCAGGTCTTCAGCCCCTTTCAGCTCTTCATGCTGTGACCAGCTCTGTCTGTTTTGTTGGGTTCCTGCATGTTCGGGGTTCTTTTGTGGTCTGTGTTGTCTTGTTTTTGTCCACTAGGGGGCGTGGCAATCTCAGTCTTTTTGGACTTTTCCCTGACGTGTGTTTTTCCTCTTCCCAGGATCACCACGCTTCCCTCGAGATCCTGAGTTTATGGACTTACCGCAGAGGAGCTCGCCTGCCGAGACCTTTGGACTGCTTTGGATTTTATTTTTGCATTATTTTTGATCCTCCTGAGCTGAACAAACCTGGGACCCAGAAACTGCTGATGAAATCAGTGGAACCCACTCATTCAAATGCAAATTTGGACCAGTTAACAGTGGACTCACTGGAACTGGAAGACTTTAAAATATATGTGTGTGTCATTTCATAAAAAGATATTCATTGATAAGGGAGAAACGATAAATTAAACATAATTTATCGTTTATAATTTATAAATACACCAAGATGCACGTTTTGGTGTATGTTTTATTTGTGTGTGACATACAGGGCCCGAGATATAGAGTTTTTTTGTGTTTTGCTATTTGTGTGGGGACCGTTATTAGGTTTTTTTCAGTGATTTTTTGGGGCCCGTGGCAGGTGGTGATGTTGATGGAGAATCCTCCCATCCCTGCTGAATTAAAGCAGCGTCACAGCTGGAAGCTGAGCTCTGAGAGCCCAGGTAAGACTGTTCCAGAGATATCTGTCTGTTCACATTAATGAATAATGAACATTAATCCAGAATAATGTTCAGTCTTTGGCTTCTGTTGAAAAAAATATCTTGTTGCAGTAAATTCAGATGATTAATCGTCTAATTTCAGTGATTTTCTGTCGGTCTCAGCATGGAACGAGGATTTATCCTGCTGTTTGCTGCACTGATGGTCTTCATACCATGTTTTACGGTTGGTTTATTTAACTATTTAACCATGACAATTATGTACTTCTCAGTTTTTTTCTAATATTCTAATAAAAATGATAAAATATTGCTGAAAATATCTTCTTTTCATCCATCTCTGACTAATGTTACAGATCAGTTAAATGCTGTTAGCAGAGCAAAAGATATTTTCAGCCAACTTTTCCTCTAATTGGTGCATAATTGTGTTTCTCTCAGTTGGACATCACTCGAGAAGGTTGTGGAGCCACTCGGCTGTGTGTGTCAACCCCAGATAATTGTGATCCTGCTGGAACCGGCAGCTGCTTGTTCGTGTCTTTTGAAGCATTGGATCATCCTTTCTGCGGGTCAACAATGACCTTCCAGTTAAGGGGAGATTCTCCTTTCTTCATCTCAGTGGGACTGACTCCGGATCCTTCAAAGGTGACACAAATACGATCGCCTGTTTTATTCAGGTAGAAACATAAATCCAAATGGTTGTCTTTCTATAACTTGTGAGTTGAAGGATTTAGTCAAAGTTTTGACAGTTATAGAGTCGACTACAGGCAGACATTCAAGTTGCACAGTCATAGTTGTGTTTCTGAAGACATTAACAGATTATATAAGACAACAACAACAACAACAACAACAACAATAATAATAATAATACGAAGTCCTTAACTTGAGATTATCTGACAGACGCACCATTATAGAACTGTTTTCTGTGTGAGAAAAAGTCCGACCTAAGCAGCCCAGAAATATTCGATATTCTGTCGTGGCTCAGATCCTGGCTTGTCATGCTTGGGTGTGTCTGATTCAACAAACCAGGAGGGACCCTGTCCCTCCAAGGCCGTCTGGTTTTGAAGCACCATCAGAATGTGCAGCAACTGAGCAAATACTTGCAGCTAAACATATCTTCACTGGTCAGATCAGGCAGAGCACCAGGGCACCGTCTCCGACCACTGGTGTGGCTCAAGGGCAGCTGGCAGGCTTGGATGACATGAACACAGATCTCTTTCTTGATGGAATTTGTTGCTAATGGAGGGAGTGCTTCTGCACGGTAGTCCAGCAAACTCTCGTTTTAGGCAGAGAGACGGCAACAGACGACTTCAGGTATTTGTTTCCATGGTGGACGAGAAGTGTTGGAGATCCCTGAATAGACGTCAGGCACCATCAGATGCAGTATCTGCTCTGGATTCAGCCCCTCCGTGCACAGCTGACCTCATGCTCCTCCAACATCAGGCTGCACTGATCACAGTGATGCTAATGTTAATGTTGACTTCATGGTCATGTCATTTTCATCATGTCTTTGTGTCTCCACACATTTATTCCTCAGGGTGTGACTGATTTCTACACATGTGGACAAAACCTGCAAGTAGGAGGTAACTTTGCGCTTTTCAGAAGGACCAACACCAACAACATCAGTCAACGCATAGCCAATCAGGTAGTGTATGTCTGCCTACATACTCCAAATTCATGTGGCATCAAAATAACTGCTTAAAATTTATGATCACATTAATCTCAGGGTTGCTGTAGATTTAATAGAGCATTATCAGGATTAATTCTCACTCACTATTGTTTTTTGTTTTGTTGAAGCAACAAGCCTAAAGACGGAAGGCGATATGTATACAGGATACCAGCACCTCTTTTATTTCACAGATATGATGCTCGGATGTCAAAAAAAGAAAAACAATGTTAAATCGGATGTAACTTGGTAAACCTTTGTAAAGCTTCAGTCATCTAAAAAACAATTAGTTTGAATAACCAGCAAACGAAACTGGTAGAAATAAAAGGAAATAAGGTGAAAATAGGAACTGGACAAAAACTTCTTAATTTTAAATCCCAATAAAACCAGTTTTCAACAGTTCCTGGATGAGGTGTATCTACCACATGTTGTTGTCTTCTGTCTGTACTTTCTTCCTATTTTATCTGAATCCTATACATTATTTGATGTTTCATTGCCAGAGGTTGATCAGTAACACAAAGGATTTCACTGGAGGCGTCTTGAAATGTGAGTTTACAATCACTGGTGTAGGCAGCAGCTCAACCACAACGAACATAGACTATGTTTTCACTGTTCTTCTGGGAGGAGGAGGAGCCGGTGCGTATACAGATTTATGATGTCGTTTCACTGTGATGTTGTTCACTGGGGCCTTTTGATCATGTTTTCCTGATTTTTCCAACGAAATGCTGATGCTGAAGTTTTGGCTGAAGTCTTTGATCAGTGACAAACTACCATATTTTCCGCACTATAATGCGCACCGGATTATAAGCTGCACCTTCAATAAATGGCCTATTTTAAAACTTTTTTCATATATAAGGCGCACCGCACTATAAGGCGCATAGAACAGAAACTACTGTAGTGGCTGCGGTTGCGTTCTGCATCCACTAGATGGAGCTGTGCTAAAGGAAATGTCAACAAAACAATTAGCTAAGTCAGTCGGTCAAACTTTATTACCGGTAATAGAATACAAACCAGCGTTCTGACAACTCCGTTCACTCCAAATCAAGTTCGTGCATTCACAATCCGGCACCGTACGGACCAGTAGCTCTGATTTGGGCCGCCCTCTTTAAAAACAATGTATTTTCAACTCCATTTGTCACGGTTCAAACGGTTATTTTTTCCTCGAGGTAACGTCAGTGACGTAGTGTTTTCGCAACAGTTTATCTTTTACCAACCGCAAGGTTTATCATGTAGTTAGTGTGTTCACAAACGTGGAGGGGAACTTTTCCCCGATTCAGTAAACACGTAAAACAGTGCTACGGTAAATACGTTCCGGAAAATACATTAAGTGTTTTTCTCAGCTATATCTATCTGCATTTACTGATGAATGAAGGAACTGAACTCATTAATATCCAAAGAGGCGTCACATATTTGTGTTAAATTAGGTGAAATTTATAACTATTCATTATTGCTTCCTATTATTTTAACTAATTTTGGTTGCATCATCTCTCTTATGTTCAGAACAGTTCAGTTCCCTCAACGTTTCCCTCACCACTGGTCTCCTGGATCTCTCGGATCCACGTGCCAATATCTTCACTACAACAGCTCCAACCACCATGATTTCCACCAAAACCACCATGGCTTCCACCAAAACCACCATGGTTCCGACCAACACCACCATGGTTCCGACCAACACCACCATGGTTTCCACCAGCACCACCATGGTTCCGACCAACACCACCATGGTTTCCACCAACACCACCATGGTTCCGACCAACACCACCATGGTTTCCACCAGCACCACCATGGTTCCGACCAACACCACCATGGTTTCCACCAACACCACCATGGTTTCCATCAACACCACCATGGTTTCCACCACAGCAGCCAGTGGGTCTGATGGTCCTCATGGTGAGACCTTCACCAGTTCCTATTTGTGCTTTAATCTCAAATGAATGCTGTGATCCAGGAGGTGAAATTAACCCTGATGAGATCTGAGGGCGGTCTTCATCTATCCGCTGCAGTGTAATAATACATCTGCTGCCTTTAGGAATAAAAACTGGGCTGAATGATTTGTAGGATTCTTGGGTGAGTTCTTGTCTGGGTGGGGCAGCAGCTCAGCGCTCAGCACAGTCAGCTGGCAGGAAGAAGGTTGTGTGCGCTGTGCTGTGTGATGTGCACTTTTGTCTGTTCAGTCAGCGTTCTGAATTCAAGCTGTGTTTAAACTGTTGTTGCATTGAAAGACCTGGTTTTAGCTGGGTTGAAACTGACCTTTTCCTCTTATCAGAGGGTAGAAAAGGTTGGATTCTGAACTTTCTTTTGTTTTTATGCATCTTTGTTCTTCTTGGTTTTGAGCCAATGATTGGGCAACATGTCACTTTAACACGTTATAACTTTCTGTGTTAATCTCAAGCTGCTAACGTGCATCACAGGCAGTTCATGTAAGTTAACATCCATCAGAGCAACAAGTTCGATCTGTGTTGACAATGATCAAAATGGCAGCCAAACAATTTGAAAGAATCAAATGTAATGACTGTCATTTATATATATATATATATATATATATATATATATATATATATATA
>BJFM01007933.1:716-13585 GCA_016586285.1 Arothron firmamentum
GTGTGTGTGTGTGTGTGTGTGTGTGTGTGTGTGTGTGTGCACATGCTGGAAGGTGTCATCTTTCATTCCCCCTCATGGAAGATCACATGACCCTGCAGAAGAGAGAAAAGCAGCAAAGAAAGACAGAAATGTTGGCCCCCGCTGCTCCGAGCTTTCAATGAAAACCACATGTAGGACACAGGGAGGGGGTGAGCTCCGTGTGTGTGTGTGTGTGTGTGTGTGAGAGAGAGAGAGAGAGAGAGAGAGGGAGAGAGGGAGAGAGGAAAGCCTCTGACATCACAACACATAACTTCAGACTGAGCTTCAGCGCTGCTCAGAACGCTTCAGCGTGGACCAGGACCCTGAAGAGAGGAAAACCAGCTGTTTCCACCCAGAAGAGAAGAAGAGAAGGACAGCGAGACAAAGAAAGAAAAAACAGAGGTGACCATGTCCAACACTGTGGTGAGGAGGAACTCCAGCAAACAGGGTCTTCAGAACCTGATGAGGTGCGTTTGCTCCACACTGAGAAGGAAAAGTAACATTTCACAACACACACACTCACACACACTCACACACACACACACACACACACACACAAACAGGGTTCTGATGTGCAGTAAACAATTCAGAGCTGAACTGGGAGCTGTGGGATGACTGGTGTTTGACCTCCCATCAGAGGTCATCCCAGGTTTAAGGAGGTTACAGAGGTTTACAGAAGTAAAAGCTCCTTTTATTCATGCTGAAGCAGAACAGGAAACATCTCCATCCAGATGACCTCAGGAACACACTGGTGTGACCTGTGTCAAAGGTCAGAGCTCTCCAGATTTGACATCATCTTCAAGCTTTCAAGCCTGTGGATGAGAAGATGGTGGCTGGAGACAGAAGATCTGCTTCCAGATGTTCTCAGGAGGTGAACCAGCACTAGGGTTAGTGGGCTCAGAGTTAGGGTTAGGGTCAGGGTCGGGGTTGAGGTTGGGGGGTCAGGGTCGGGGTTGGGGGGTGAGGGAAGGTCTAAGCTCTCCCACTGCTCTTCTGTTCTACATGTTTCACTGGGACGTTTCCAGGGCATCAAAGACTGCTTTCTTTGTCGTCATGGCGCCTGTCTGAATAGAAGCGTAGCTGTGAGTGATGATGAGATCACTGGTCGGGTTGTGTTTACGCAGCAGATAACAGCTGGAGGAGGCGGAGTCTCGCTGCTATTCAGCCCACTCATCCGTCTGGCTGGCAGCAGGAAGTGATGTCACCCCTGAAACCAGGCGCTCGGCTGGTTAATGTCTACCGTTAGGCACCGTGAGTCAGGCTGCAGTTTTGAGGGTTGATCCGGCAGCTCAGTTGGAGGCAGGCTTGGAGTTAGACGCTGACCAGGTACCTTCAGGGTGACCTCGAACCCCAGAAACAGCTGCTGGTGTCTCAGCCCAAAAACGTGAGGAAGCCACAGACGCTGCTCTGAGACACACCCTCGTCTTCTCTTTCATCCTGATGAAAAAGTTAAAAACGTAACTTTGGGGACACACACACACACACACACACACTTGTCTCCCCGTTAACGTGGATCTGACGGTCGTCAGCCAGATCAGATGCAGCTGACAGACTTCAGGTCTGTTTCCTTCTTTGATTGGCTGAATCCTAACTCAGCTGTCTGAACTTGTCCCAGCCTGGAGTGACTTCAGCTCCCAGGCGCTCCGTCACCGCGTCTGTCTGCTGGAGGCTGGCCGGCTGCAGGAACGCTGTGATTATGGTGTCATCCACCCATCAGTCTCCAGCCTGACGCCTGTGTGCTCACAAAGGGCTGGTTATACTGGGACAGATGACACCTCACAGCCATAACACCTCAAAAACAAAGCAGCTTTGCCCCCGTCTGTGACCCACATTCATCTGCTACCCCCACCCCCCCACCAAGGGCACAGAGGAAGGCTTGAGATGCACATCATCACTATGACAACCTTCTTTTTTCATTAGATTAAACAAACACAGACAGATGTTGAAATACCCAAGAGGGATGTGAAACATGCCGAACAAATGTTAAAACATGTTAGCTGACGTTATCAGCAGCTCTGGGTTAGCCTCCATCTATCATAAGCTCCTGCCTGGGCCTCCACCTCCTCCAGCCAGACATCGCTTGGCTGCCTCACTGGAAAAGCTGCCACCGTTCATCACTGAGCCCCAACCCTCCACACCAGTCAATGTGCACATCACACCCCACATCCCAGGGTTAGGGTTAACCCAACCACATCCCAGGATTAGTTAGGGTTAACCCAACCACATCCCAGGGTTAGTTAGTGCTAACCCAACCACATCCCAGGGTTAGTTAGTGTTAACCCAACCTCATCCCAGGGTTAGTTCGTGTTAACCCAACCACATCCCAGGGTTAGTTCGTGTTAACCCAACCACATCACAGGGTTAGTTCGTGTTAACCCAACCACATCCCAGGGTTAGTTAGTGTTAACCCAACCACATCACAGGGTTAGTTCGTGTTAACCCAACCACATCCCAGGGTTAGGGATAACCCAACCACATCACAGGGTTACTTAGTGTTAACCCAACCACATCCCAGGGTTAGTTCGTGTTAACCCAACCACATCACAGGGTTAGTTTGTGTTAACCCAACCACATCCCAGGGTTAGGGATAACCCAACCACATCCCAGGGTTAGTTAGTGTTAACCCAACCACATCCCAGGGTTAGTTCGTGTTAACCCAACCACACCCTAACCCTCATGTAGAAACCAGTCAGTAACTGTAAAGATGATACTAACCAGCCCAGCAGTGCTGGTTCTGGCAGCTGTAGCTCAGCGTTCTGAGTCCTCTCTTCTGTAGGCTGATGGCTCAGAGGAGCATCGAGGACGCTGAGGAGCTGGAGAGGGAGCGCCGCCAGCGAGCTCGGGAAGCTTCACGGATGAACGGTTGCTCAACGGCTGCGGAATTCTCAGCAGAGAATGAAACACAAGCAAAAGAAAACAGGTCAGTCCTGTTTTTATGGAAACATTTTTCCACAAAAAAATACATAAAGGTTAACTAACCCTAACCTAACCTAACCCTAACCCTAACCCTAACCCTAACCCTAACCCTAAACCCTAACCCTACCCCGAACCTTAACCCTAACCCTAACCCTAACCCCAAACCCTAACCCTAACCCTAACCCTAACCCTAACCCTAACCCTAACCCCAAACCCTAACCCTAACCCTAACCCTAACCCTAACCCTAACCCCGAACCCTAACCCTAACCCTAACCCTAACCCCAAACCCTAACCCCTAACCCTAAACCCTAACCCTAACCCTAACCTAACCTAACCCTAACCCTAACCCTAACCCTAACTAACCCTAACCCTAACCCTAACTAACCCTAACCCTAACTAACCCTAACCCAACCCTGAGCTGATTCTGTTTGACGAAGGTGAACTCTGACCCGCAGGCCTGACTGGAAACCAAACAGCTCTTCATCTTTGGAGGAGGATGAAGGCTTTGGAGACTGGACCCAACGAAAGAAGCAGCAGATGCAGGAGCTCAAGCAGGGAGGCCACGGCGCTGGTGAGAAGGTGACCACCAGAACCACAGGCTCTCTGCTGGCTTCCACCTCCAACCACCAGAGGCCAGAGCAGCGTGAGGACACGTGGAGCCAGGCGGAGACAGGCAGGAGGACGGAGGCTGAGGTGGTCCTGTGTCAGAGGCTGAGAGGAGAAGAGGCCATGACCCAGAGGATGGAGGAGGTTCAAAGGTCAGACCCAGAGGTGAGACCTCAACGTCTGACTTTTAGTCAGACTGGTCACAAGTTAACTCCCAAATCAAAGTTAACTGATCAGCACAAGTCCAGCTGTGGGACAACCAGCAACATGTGGCTGTGACGGTTGGGGAGCCTCAGGGGGACGTCAGCGGGACGTCAGGCGGACGGTTAGGGGATGGTCAGCGGGACGGTCAGCGGGACGGTCAGGGGGACGTCAGGTGGACGGTTAGGGGATGGTCAGCGGGACGGTCAGCGGGACGGTCAGGGGGACGGTTAGGGGATGGTCAGCGGGACGTCAGGTGGACGGTTAGGGACGTCCAGCGGGACTAAAGATGATGAGCTAAAAGATACAGACAACTACAGTGGTGCTCAGTGGAGTTTAAAAAAACATGTCTGTTGGAGGAAAAGACTTGATTTTGTTGGGCGGAGTCAGAGTCTGAGGTGACTGTAGACAGGAAGTCAAAGATCAGGACGCAAGACTGAACGAGACATCCCACACTGACTCAGGGAGGCCAATGAAGACCGTGTGTGTGTGTGTGTGTGTGTGTGTGTGTGTGTGTGTGTGTGGTTGTGTGTGTGTGTGTGTGTGTGTGTGTGTGTGTGTGTGTGTGCAGAAAAGAAAAGAAGCCAAAGTTTCATCCAAACTTTTCCTACATCAAGAGGAAATACAGAAGAGCCCCGTCAGCAGGGACACAACACCACACATGAAGACCGCCACGCCCACCAGGTGTGTGTGTGTGTGTGTGTGTATACTGTCAGACACAGTTAGGTGTGATGTGAGAGTTGTTCTGTGTCTCTGTTTAAATCAGTAACAACTTGACGAAGACGTCGACACACACCCTCCTGCCCAAGATTGATGATAAGATGGAACAATACGCTCATGCTGTGGAGGTCAGCGCACACACACACACACACACACACACACACACTAGTGTAAAGTCTTTTTACACCTTTGAGCCGATGTGTCACCGACATTTTCTAAACTGCTGAGTGTTGTTCATCACCCAGAACTCACAGGAAGTGAGGTCAGTGAAGGCGTCGCTGAGGGACCTGAGCGGCTCCGCTGAGGTTGTCGCCAACAGGAAAAGCCTGTTTGAGGTTGGAGACGCATGGAACCAAAACCCCAGCAAGGTTGTTACCTGCAAGGTGAGAAAAGGCCCATAAAAATGTTCCCATCCCAGCTTCTGGGGAGGTGATCACACACTGATGGCACAGGGCTGACGAGAGCCAGGCTCCGCCCCCGGGGACAGGACGCCACGCCACCACGTCTGTGGGGCAGATCGCTTTCAGTTCAGATGAAGGATCAGTCGTGATCTGATATAAAGGCCAACAAAGCAGACATGGGGGGAGCCGACGGTGGCTGGTTGAGCGGGTGGATTTCCTGCACTGACATCAGCTGCTCGTCTCTAATAGTTTGACTTCTTCTGTGGTTTTCTGGTCAAGGACACTGACGGTTTGAAGGTGGGCGTGGCTGAACTCATCTCTCAGTGGGTAAAGGGCCAATCAGAAGACAGCAGCAGGTCATCCTGCAGAGTGACGGTGAGTCAAAGTACAACCTTTTTTTAATGCCTAAAGATGTGCAGCGATAAACTTTAGTTAATACTTCAGAACGTTCTTCCAAGAAGCTTCAGAGTTGTTTGATTTTTTATGAGATGAATTAGATCATTTCCATCACGGAATTCAGTTCTTACGAGGTTTGTTACAGGAGAGAACTTAATATGAAGGAAGCTCTCATAAGTGAGCCTTAAACCTGAGTACCAAGGAGGTCACCTGTAGCCCCGCCCCCAAGGTCACGCCCCTCCCTCAGCTTCAGACGGAACGACGCTCAGCCCTGCTGATGTGTTGATGGTGCCTGGCTGAGTGGCAGCTGGAGCATCAAGCTGTGGTGCTTCATCCTTCATCTCTGTGCTGCTTTTGGGTCGTTGTCAGGATGTGAAACCTGGAGATGTGATGCAGAAAAAAAACCTGTGGGAGGAGATCAGAGACTCGTCCACACAGATGAGCAAGGTGGTGACCTGTCCAGGCCGTCCAACTTTTCAACCTTTTCTTCATGTTTCCATCAATATTAGTTTCTACTTCAAAGTAAACAAGTTACTTTTATCTCTTCAGGCCTCAGCAGCTTCTAAAAAGTACAAATTTGTTGTCACTGGTCACGGCAAGTACCAGAAGATGGAGGTGGAAGGAGACGCGGCCCAGTCTGGTGAGCTTCTTCACACAAAGCTGAAGAACCTCTTTCTCTTTGTTTTAAACTAAAGTTTTTAATAAATTGACTCAAGAAGTGAATGAAAATATTCAATTTTATTAGTTTTATTCCTTGATTGTTCATACTTTTGGCATCAGTTGATTTTTATAGAACTTTGGATTTTTCTTGCCAGTGGAAAGTCTTTGCTTCTTCACCCAGACACCACCCTCAACAACTGATCAAAGCGCTCCGTTTTCTTCTAGTCAGAGTGAAATCACGTTTGTGATGTCATAAGAGACGGAAAGCACGGTAGGATATGTAAGGATCTAAAGACGGAGGAAGAGGGGAAGGGTTTTCGTTTTTTACTGACATGAGGGAGTGTTGCTGTGCTGGAAGCAGCCACCGGCCACTCCTGGTGGCCGGTGGCTGCTTCCAGCAGACGTGCAGCTGGCAGAAGTCTGAGGACCACTGGGCTCCTGCTGCAGGTGCTGCTGGTGCTGCAGGTGCCACTGGTGCTGCTGGTGCTGCTGGTGCTGCTGGTGCTGCAGGTGCTGCTGGTGCTGCTGGTGCTGCTGGTGCTGCAGGTGCTGCAGGTGCTGCCGGTGCTGAGCATCCCTGTGGATGGCTCACCACTTCATCTGCCTCATTCACCACCTGTAGCTCCTCCACGTTGGGAATTTAGAAAGCACTTTATACATGTGATGACAAGAACAAATGAGAAAATACAGAAAAGGTGAATGCTTTAATCGGAGGTCTGAGTGACTTTAAGACTTTTTTCTGAGGATCCCGAAACATTAAAGGTGACACAAAAGGAAGATGAATCAGCTTCACTTGAAACTTTCCACAGCACGAACCACTTCTCCACTTCTCCACGTCCATCTGCAGAGCAGCACCCCACCGTCAGCACATCTGTGTTCCGTTCTCAGCAGGCTTCCACCTGCGTCCCAGGACCTGCGGCGGCGGCGAAGCCCCGTGCGGTTCTGTTAAAGTCTTTTGGTTCCTCGTCCCGGCCTTTGCGCCCGATCAGGCCCATTTCAAACACGGTGGAAATTTTAGTCACTGGCCTCGATGCTGCTTCTTTGAGCTTTTTGGCATCAAACTTTGGGCTAAAGAGCAGCACAGGAAGTTTGTAGACAAAGGACGGGATCTCCTTGATCTCTTCCTTTTTCTCCTGTTTGGGCTGGTTTTCATCTTGGCCTAATCCGATCTGGTGCATGATGTTCTCTTCAGTAGCAAACATCTGGAAGAGGACAGCGTCCCACATCTTGGTTGCCTTGGCAACGCTCTGTGTTTGTGTTTGCGGAGCTTCGGCGCTGCTGCTGGAGCTCCCGCTGGTCTTCGCCTGTCTTCCCTGAGCCAGCTGGGGAGCTTCTGGGTGGCCGTCGCTCTCTGGAAACCTGGGCTCCTCCTGCTCCACCACCATGTGCTTCTTGAGTCGGGACCATCCGCTGACTTTCAAGCCCTTTGATCTCTGGATGCCAGTGATCTTTGGAGGAGCTTCATCCATGCTTTTTTCTCCTGCTGGGGGTTTCCTCAGCACAGCCGCGTTCTTGCCATCACTTCCTGACCGTGGAGCAGCGGCTGACGTCACAGACGGAGCTGGGGCCACGCTTGGTTTGGGGTCTGTTTGCTGCTCTTGACTGCAGCCGACAGCTCGGCTTTCCATGTTCTCTGCTTTCTGTAGCACCTTCAGAGGATCCTGCTCGTTGCTCTTTGCTGCAGAAGCTTTGATGTCAGCTGTGACTTTTGGAGGTAACGTTTCTGCTTGAATGGGAGCTTTTTCGTTCTGAGCTGGAGCTTTTGAGGCTTCGTGGACCAGAGCTGTTTCTGGTGTAGATGCTGCTCTCACCTCTTTAGTAGATGTTCCTGAGGTCTCTTGTGTGATCACAATGGTAGGAACCAACTGCTTGGCTGCAACTGTCTCGTCGTTTAGATGTACTTTATCTCTGAGGACTTCTTTGAAAGTAGAAATCTTTCCCATGGATTGCTCCTCCATGACGGTTTCTTCACTAGTTGTTTGACTTTCTTTTGGTTCTTCTGGTGTACTTTTGATTTCATCTTCCACTTGTACCTGAGAGGTGGAGAAACCAAATGCTGGAAAGTAAGTTTTAATCCCTCCATGGGCAGCATATTCTGCAGGAGTCAATCCACGGTAGCCAGACTTTGATGTTTGAGCACCTTCTGTTGGAGTTTTAGGTCTCTGAAAGGCTACAGGTGATACACCAGAAGAAGATGTCCCATAGGTTGGTGTCTTTGGTCTTTTATAACCTGGTGATGTGGTCATGAGTCTGGTTGCCTCAGATGTTGGAGTCTTGGGCCTTTGGCAACCACGAGCGGTTGCCTGCAGCGTTGTCGGCTCAGGTGTAGTGCTTTGAGACGTGGGGAGCTTCTGAGAAGCTGCCGGCGGGGCTGGCTCCTCGGCTCCTGCCAGATCAGGCTTTGCTTTGGGGAGACTTTCATGGATGGCTGCCGCTGCCGGGCTCATGTCTGAATTAATGTTCCCATTTGGTTCTGCTTCATTGGACTTGAGCTCAGCAACAGTTTGAGGAAGGTTAGCAGATGTTTTTGCCCTCTCGGCCTCGACTGTGACCGGAGAAACTGCAAACAGCAGCGGATTGGCTCTGGAGACTTCAAACACAGGCGTAAGGGCCCGGCTCATGTGTTTAGCTGGAGTTTTAGGTCTTTCTGGTCTGAACACTTGAAACCCAGAGCTTGGGCTTTTAGGCTTTATTTCAGGGGGCGGAGTCTTTCGTTTGATGTCAGCAGGACTTTTGTCTGTCATTTCCTTGGTCTCGCTTCTCCTTTCTGAAGAAGGTGTTTTTTGAGGATCGTGTCCCCATGAAGGAGTCGCCTCCTGTTTGGCTGTTGCTGGGGTTTTACGTGGAGTCTCGCTGCCGATAGCCGTTAGTCCTGCTGAGTCGAACACTGGTGGCACCTTCGTAGACTCGTAGTAGGACGTGCTCGCTGTGTACATCCGAATCTGAGGGACATCAAACATTGGTTTGGGGGATCGTGATGGTTCTTTTGCTTTGAAAGTTGGACGTGGGCTTTTTGGTTTGACAAATGGTGTCAACACCGTCAGGGGACGGGTGAAAGCTTTAGCCCCCGCTGCCTGAGAAGCAGCTAGAGCCGGACTGGCCTGCTGGGGCTGTGCGCTTGGGTCTGCTGTGGCCGTCAGGCTGTAGACACCAACATCAACAACTGCCCTTTTCATCCCAACACCTTGGAGGGTTGTTCCAGGCAGCTCTGGTGTAGATATTCTGGATGTGTCCAGCTGTGGTCCCGGGTCTGTAGAAAGTGTGCTAACGTTCTCTGAGCGTGACGGAATCAGCCCCATCTGAGGGGAGACCCTCTTTGTTCTGTCATAAGCGGCACGCTGTGGGTACGGCGATGCTACGTGCTGGTACAGCGGTCTGACCGTGATCCGCGGCGGTTGCTGGGGGCTGTAGAGCCTGAACGGCGTCTCTGGAGTTTTGGGAGGAGTGGAGTGGTCACTGCGCTCAAGGTCAGGGCTCGCTTCATCCACAGGTGAAAGGCTGGAGCGGAAATGAGGGGCAGAGGCCTGAGCAGAGGCCTTCTTCTTGGCGCTTCTCTTGAGGAGTTTCTGAAGTCTCACATTGTCCTTTCCAGGCTTGGGCAGCAGGGGTGGGGGGTAATGCTGGGAAAATAGGCCCAACTGGGTCACAGCACCGTAAGCAAGAGCCATGAGTGGGTCTGCAGCCTGAGGACAAAGCAAAAGAGAGAAGGAGCAGGCGTCAAGGTCAAAGCATCTCTCATCCAGTCCTTAATCCTCAGACTCAGTTGGGTTTTGATTGTATTTCTACATAAAGTTAATTTTACTTTTTCTAATTAAATGTGGAAAACGTGCGAATCCCTGTCCACTAACCCTAAAACCTGCCAACACCCAGCCTAACCCCATCACACATGAGCTTCACGTGCAACAGCGTTTGACAGCATCACCTCTGTGTTTACATTTTTATGGTATTAATTACGTTTGGAATGATAGAACCTCGGACCTACCCATCGGAAACATTCATTACGCTCCAAAAGCAGGAATATTAATTTTCCTTAATTCTTTTGCAGATTAAAGTCGTTCCTGAGGAGGCTTCCCCTCACAGACCTGAACCACATGTGGAAGAGCCCGGCTTCCACATTCTTATTCTTTTTTTTCAGCTGACAGCAAACAACAGATTCTTGTTCTACACCTTTAATATCTGTCTGTCTTCTTCAGTCTTTCACTGAGTCGTTCTTGTCTGCTTGATGGCCAGGAAACGTTTACTGTGTTCACTCATAGGGTGTGTGTGTGTGTGTGTGTGTGTGTGTGTGTGTGTGTGTGTGTGTGTGTGTGTGTGTGTGTGTGTGTGTGTGTGAGCAGTTGTCACCTGATCAATTCAGCCTGACCGTTTTAACTGCTGAACATTTTCAGGCTGCTTCTGTCAACAGAATATAAAGTCGTTCATTTCATATATTTTTTACATTTTTCATCAACAATTTTACCTCGTATGTGAACAGATTTACATGAATTAACCTTTAACATTTTGCTTATTAAAAGGTTGAAATAGCTTTGTGAGTTTCTCTCTGTTGCGTTCTACCCTGACTGGTCTGGGGCCTCCTCTCAGGTTTCCACCTGGTAAAGGCGGGTCGAGCTGCTCTAAGCTGATTGGTCCGGCAGGACCGAGTCGATGTCTCGGCTGAAACGAGACCCAGCGTTTCCTGCTTGATGGCTTCATCACTTGCTGACGTCCGCCAGGTCCTCAGAAGCCTAACTACAGCAGTGAGCGGGAGCAGAGACGCAGGACGTCTCTGGACCGTCCTGATCAGCCACACGTCTCTTGTGAGTCGTGGTTTCATCTGGAAACAAACCTCTGCTTGTGTATCGGGTGTCGCCCCAGGACAAGTGGAGCGGTGCGAGTTCATTTGAAGCCCCTCCCACCAGTCGCCACAAGAGCTCCGTCCTCCTTTTATGGCTCTGCTAGTTTTGGTATTCGGAGCGCCTTCAGGGCGGAGTTTAAAAGAGGGGAGGATAAGAATAACCTGGCCGTGAAGCCCAGCTGCTCCTCCAGCACCTCCTCAAGTCAACCAATCACCCAAAATGTCATCAATCGCCACTAAAGTTTGCAGGCGGGTTTAGCAACAAACGCAGCACGGACGGAAGGTAGCAGGTGAACAGCTGCAGCTGCTGTGAGGGCTGCAGGTGGGCTCACCTGTCCAGGACAGCACAGGACAGCCTTTCATTTTCTAACTTTTACTCCTCTTTACACTCCACAAACGCCCTGAGCTCCTTCAAACTAGCATGTGACCCCAAGGTTCTATCTGCAACAAAGTGCCCCGCCACCAGCGCCACCAGCGCCACCAGCGCCACCACCCCCCTCCCCCCAACCCCAACACTTTTCTTGCTGACTATCTGTAAAATATAAAGCAAAAGGATGCGTGTTTACCTGCGGACTGCTGCTGGGGCGCGGCCGGCCGGCTGCTGCCTCTTTCCCAGCCTGGAGTGTCAGAAAGGCAGGTTTGTGTGGAGAGCCACTCGACCCCCCTGCCTCCAAACGCAAGCATCAGAAGCCATGACAGTCCAAAAATAACCCCTGAGCCCTCAGGCAGCTCCCAGCCGCAGTGAGCGAGGTGAGGCGGTGCCACCAGGAGCCACCAGCTGCACCAGCTCAGATCCAAAAAGTGGAGTCTGGGGGCCACCCAGGGGCCCCTCCTGCGCCTGGGAGCGAGGCCTCGGCAAGTAGATGAATTTGGTGTGATCTGAAGTCTAAGTTGAGGATTCTGGAGGGGTCAGGAACCAGCCCAGAGCAAAGACACACACACACACACACACTCGTGAACGCCTGACTGACAACATGGCTGCTTGTAGGCTGGCACCGCAGGTCGGTTGCCCTTGAGCAAGAACGGAGCTCCTGGAGCTGCTGCTCCAGCGTAGCTCCGGGTGGAGAAACAGGCTTGGAACAGAGCTGCAGCCATTCGCTTCACACACACACACACACACACACACACACACACATGACGGGACAGGACAGATGCAAGACCCTGGTCTAAAACTGGGATGGGTGCTGGGTCACAGGTCAGCATGCTGTGTGTGTGTGTGTGTGTGTGTGTGTGTGTGTGTGTGTGTGTGTGTGTGTGTGTGTGTGTGTGTGTGTGTGTGTGTGTGTGTGTGTGTGTGTGTGTGTGCGTGTGTGTGTGTGTGTGTGTGTGTGTGTGTGTGTGTGTGTGTGTGTGATTAGTGAGGACATTTTGGCTGGTCCTCCCATCTTCACAGGCTGGTCTGAGGGTCCAGGCTTGGTTTGAAGGGTTAGGCTTGGGTTAGGGTCAGGGGTCAGGGGTCAGGGGTTAGTTGGGTTGGTCACTGTTTACACCCATGAAAGTCCTCACAAAGGCACAAGAACAAGTGTGTAAGTGTGACTCTGCAGTACAGGTGACTCCAGCAGGAGAGAACGAGCCCGTCCGGTTCCTGCACCACCTTCACTTCTGCTCCTCCTGACTGAAGCAGCTTCTTCTGCTGCCTGCTGGGCCGGCAGCTTCAGGACTGAAGCAGCCGTGGGAGTCGGATCAGAACCCAGCTCTGGCCCAGCAGAGGGACTGTCCCTGGCACAGAGACCAGCTCCTGGGACGGCCCTCTGGGCTGGATGTTGTTGTTGTGGCGCCCCCTAGAGGAAGCAGTCGGTGTTTCAGCTGCAGCCGGCCGGTGGGAGAACGTTCACCCTCTCATCACTCATCCGGCCACCTCGGCCTCCTGAAGGTGGAGCTGTCTGTCCCCCCTCACACCACCCTCCACCTTTATTTGGCTTCTTCAGTTGGGACCACCCGCGGCTCCGCTCCTCCAGCTCCTCCAGCTCCTCCAGCTCCTCCAGCTAAATGTGCTTGTCTCATGCAGCCGCCCCAGAATAGCAGCCGGGGGCATCGTGGTGGCCCCAAACATGAGCCTGGCGGAGCCTCAGCGCCTCCATGGCCTTATTGAGCGCCAACAGGGGGGGGGGGGGGG
>BJFM01007941.1:0-13539 GCA_016586285.1 Arothron firmamentum
TATATATATATATGCATTTATGGACTTATTGTTTCAGCCTTTATCAAGATGCCATGCTATATTTTCATTACTGCAATAAATATGTTTTTGAGTGGCCTTATAGGAGCCCCTCATTGAGCTTTGATGACTCCTCCGCACCAAGCCAGAGCGCAGTGCCCGAGTACGATGCGCGTTCACGTTGTCCGCTGCGCACAGACAAGCGGTGCAGGGAGAGAGCGAGGGAGCGAAGGAGCGAGGGAGCGAGGGAGCGAGCGAGCGAGAGAGCGAGAGAGAGAGAGAGAGAGAGAGAGAGGGAGGGAGGGAGAGACAGACAGAGGGAGAGAACTGTTATTACTAGTGACAGAGAACGGCAGTGGGCACATACAGTCTGAAGTGCAATTCCTGCGACAAGGTAGCGTCACTATTTTTAGCAGTTTTCCTTCCTCATGCGCCTCCAAGAGGAGTGCCAATGCTGGTGTTTTTCGCGGATACGCTGTCCTCCAAGCTGATCTCGATGTCCTTTCTCCGCGTTGTTGTTATTGTTGTGTACCCGCAGATGCTGAGCGTCGCCTTGCTGTGCGTGTGCGCCGTCGCCTTCGGACGCGTCTCCGCTCGCTCCGACAGCGGTAATTTCTTGGACGATAAGTGGCTCACGGGAAGATGGGATAAATTCCGAGATGTAAGTTGCATTTTTGGCTGGTTATTATTCACGCCGTCACCTTCCTCGTTAGCTCAGCCGTTCCTATCCACCTTCATTAGGTCGGGATCATGCGCTCCTGCTTTCCTCGTCATGTCTCAGCGACGCGTCATGGGGCCCTTTGTGGTTTTTGTCACACGTTTATCACCTGCCTCTGTAAACACAATAATGCCACTAGGGTGTTTTTTCTTATTGTGCTCTGGGCGACAGGGAGAAATCTTTTTTTTTTTTGGAACAGAGAGATAAAAATGTACATCGCTGGGAGACCATGAAATTCCCCGAGTGGGGCCTAATTACAGTCTGAATGAGGAAGGGAGTCTGCAGCTCTGAGGCCTGTGAGCTTTGTGTTGAGAACACATGTCACCCACAAAGAACTGGCAATAGATAATACAACCAGGTAGAGGTTTTTTGTTTACCTTGAATGCACGATTACCATGACAGCAGTCATATAAAATCCTATTAGTAATATCTAAAGGCTACAAATTAGTCCACTTTCAACTCTAAAGTTCTTGCAGGGATGATTCTCTCTTCTTTAAGCAGTAATTTCTTTGTGTGTGTGTGTGTGTGTGTGTGTTTCTGATTCTGATCAGCCTTGTTCTGTCAACCATCATTGTCATTTTATGCTTCTATATGGTGAGTAATGCTGTAGACTGTCAGGGCTGGAGGCTTTGTCCACAAACTGTTTATCATTCCTGACAGTGGTTCTTACCCCCCCCCCCCCCCCCCCACTGACCAATGTTGCACCAGAATGCTAGTGCACCCTTTCAAATATACACCAGGGAAGTGTCCTATATGGGCTTTTCCATTGGACAATGAAGGTATCATTGATCGCAACAGAAAAAATGTCTCCGAATCCTTAAACGCGTTTTATGACTTTCTGTCTGCTGGCGCTCCCTGCCTTCAACCGATCGTCCTTGTTATTTTATTGGCCCTTGTTCTTCCCGCTTGAGACTGCAACTTTGCTGGGTAGCAACCAGTGTTTGTGGTTTTAAAAGGAACAGACTAGAGGAGCGCTAGAGCCCATCCTCCACCGTTAACTGCTTTGTCAAAAAATTAGCAAACACAACCAGAAGGTGTTCTGTACCAATGATTTCACCTGATCATATCCAAATCAAAGTCATTTCTTTCCCCTCCCCTGGCTTAAAGCCCATGTGAATAATGTGAATAATAAACATATTAAGATCTCTCCGTTTTCTTAGGTGTAATGTAATGACATTGTACTTCCATTGAAGTGTTCAAAGTACCAGTAAAATTCTTCAACAGCAATACCTGATTGCAAAAATCATCACTCATTCACATAAAATATTAGACTTCTGGTTGTTGTGTGGTCAAATAACAGTGCAAAACATCATGGAGAAAATCCTGTTTTTATTGTTACCTGCTATAACAGGATGCAGACCCTCATTAAGACTTTGCAGTGTGCATTAAAAGGATAGCACAGTATGTGCTGGTATTAATCAGCTGTAGATTACACATTAAAATAATAATGAACACTAACCTGTGCAAGCTTGCAGTTGAACTCACATACAACTACACACACAGCAAATACAAGTAAACATACAATGTATTTGCATTTTAACTGTTTTATTTTCAAATATAAATGAATGTGGCCTTTTTTTTTACTTTCATGGTATGTTCCGTAACCTTTAGCCTATGACCCCAGCACATTCCCAACACGGTCCTGTCTACTTTCTTACCGCAAAGGAACATGTTATTACAAAATCCTCTTGCTGACCTACAGTTGCCCACAAATTTCTGGGAATTATTTCTGTAATGCTGTCCTGTATTTACAAGCGTGTAACAAGCAATCAATATAGCTTTTTAATGAATGCTAAAATACATTGTGAGCAATGGGATTACAGAGTAATATGAACTATGTCAATAATTTGTTGAAATTTACTTTGTAATCCAGGCAAGGTGTGTCACGGCTCCCGTTTCAGACTGATTTTCAAGCTTCTTCGAAGCACCATTGAAGCGACTCGCCTCACTTCACATCTGCAGTAGAGGCAAAGATATTCCATTAGGCTGTTTTCTGTTAGTTTTATAGCTCCAAACATACAGATTCACTGTGTAGGGTGAAATGCAGTCTGTACGGCTGCGTTTACCACAGAGACTGATGTCACAGCAGTCACGTGCCTGAAAAATGTCAATAACATTGTCCCCAGGCTCTCTCTCTCTCTCACTCGCTCTCTTTCCACTTTCCTTGCCTGTTGCATGTTAATTCAGCTCAGCCCAGGCAGAACCATGTGATACAGTTTAGACCCAAGTGTTAACCAGGATTATACAAATTAGGGTGCATACATACACAGATAGATAGATAGATAGATAGATAGATAGATAGATAGATAGATAGATAGATAGATAGATAGATAGATAGATAGATAGATAGATCATATCTGAGACAGGATGTCTCTATTGGGAGAATCTTTCTTCTTAGTTGCTTCAAAATTGCGCTTCTGCATTAACATTCATCATTAAACATTCTTTCCTCAGATGGTGGCAGCCATCATCTGAGACATTATTCTGTGCCAAACTTTGCCTTTTTGTGATTTAAGTGTGACGTTTCAAGCATGCACTGCCACTTTCATCTTTCATCACGACGCGTAAGTGGGCCTCCTGCAAAGTGCGCTAGATAGGATCTCAGTAAATCCTGTTAGGGTGACTGGAGACTTACGGCTTACTTTTGCTATAAACGGTATTTCTTTTTTTTTTTTTTTTACACAATCTGCTCTGTTTATTGATAAAAAAAAGGGCCTACTGAAGAGTACAAACCTCAGTTGAATAACACAGGACTAAATGAATTTCTTGTTTAGCTGACCCACATGAGAGCATGTTGTACCTTTCATGTCTTCAAATTGTACCTCTGTTATTGTGTGTTCTTGTGCGTAGAGAGTGAGTGATGTAGGGGAAGTACAGAGCTTGAGGCCTTTTCCACTTGAAAGCACCTCAGTGTATTTGTGCACTTTTCTGCTCGCATGCATGTGACAAGCTGCAGCAAGACAAGCCGGGCCGATGTAGCAAAAACACGCACATATTTCTGTTGTTAAAAGTGAGGTTTCGAGGTGGAAGGCAAGGTAAAAATGCAAATCTGGAAACAAATAGTGGTGAGAGTAGGGCATGCAGATCCGCATATTAGCAGAGCAAACCAACAGAGGCAAATGTGCATTTGTTTATTTGTATTTGAGCACACCGGTCAACTGACTGTTATAACTGTGAGGGAAAAATCAGTGTGTTGCATTAAAATTTAAAATACACATAGCAAGCTTGCGCATTAAAAGAACCCTTTGTGGATTAATGTGTGTGTTTCATTCCATTAGCATACATCATGTCTTTAGTGGTGTTGAGAATCATCATTCAGCATTGTCATTATTCACTCTTCCTGCATGGTCTGCAGCGCCAAGGTAGGTAATCATGAATGAAGGCAGATGTAGTTTTTTTAACGACTACGTCTCATTTTAACCGGACTTATGTATACGGAAGTGGTGAAATGGCACAATTATGGTCTGGTTTGGATCAGTTTAACCTACACTTTGGTATAAATCATGCAGACAAACAGTATTGATGTTTTTGGTGGAAATGTCAGCTAATCAGTACATCTGTGGTTTGCTCCTGTAAATGCTGATGTGGTAGATTGTAGGTATGGCTGTGATATCAGCCAATGTCACAGTTGCTGAGTGTAAAAGTGTAAGTGTAAGAAAGCTATGGCCAAAATAGTACAATTTCGTCCTTATTTGGAATTGTAGGGAAAATAATAGTTCCTTTTTTTGTTGGCATCAAAACAAGGATCCCCTTGGGTGCAACATACTCCTGTATTAGCGGAGAAAAAAATCTGGTCTAGTCTCACACAAACACACACATACACTCTTTATTTTCTAAAGCTGTCGCCACTTTTAACTGTTCAGCAGTTGTAATAGTTACATAATATATAGTCAAGTATAGTAAACATGTGCCCCAGGTGTGGATTAGGACCGTAGGTACAGCCGGGTTATAAGATTATAAGGCCCCCAGAAAGCAGGAAACAAGCTGTGTTCACTGTGTTTTTGAACTTTTCTATGATGGGAAGACGAGTAATTTGCCATTTAATCATTTCATATTTCCAAAATAATTTGCCATGAAGGGCAACCCATGTGACATGGCATCACGTTGCCTGCATTAACAACAGAGAACAGAAGCCATTTATTTATGCCGTTTTGCAGTAAAAAGGAAGCAGCAACTGGACATATTTGCTTTCCAGTATCAGCACTGCCTCAACAAAAAAAAAAAAGCCCAGTCTATGTTTTATTTTTGCATATATATACCTAAATAATAATATGCAAAAAATAACTAACCAAAATGAACATTCATTTTGTATTTCCCTATCATGCTTTCTCGTAAAGGAGGTGGAGGTCTGTATCTGTCATATAACATATGTCATTTTTCAATACTTTTTTATCCTTCGCTGTTTGGCTGATTTATTGTTTAACCTTTTTTTTTTTTCAGGAGCCTGGAACCTGGACCCCCTCCAAGCCATTTGATCAAGGTAAGTGCAAGGAGCCTTAAATGTATCATTTTTGCATTAAACAGAGTGCATGACATCACATATAGTTAAATTTCTTGTTTTATTAATGAGCAGTGTGTGTGTGTGTGTGTGTGTGTGTGTGTGTGTGTGTGTGTGTGTGTGTGTGTGTGTGTGTGTGTGTGTGATATCTGTATTTAAATCTGTACACAACCGACTTAAATCTTTACACAATACAGAGATGAGTGTGATTGAAATTGTGTTTATATATATGTGATGAGCCTAGAAGGTGGAGTAAAAATCTGTTATTATAGTTCAGAGGCACCTTAATTCCTGTTCGCTCTGCTTAATCTGTGCCCTGAATGTTACCGGTGGAAATGTTAGCATTCAAATTAACAGGATTTATCAGCGGCGAGAATGAGAATCAGCTTAAATACTTGTTTCGAAAAATAGAAAATCTTAGGAGGATTTTTTACGTTCAGTTCAATTCAGTTCAATTCAATTCAATTTTATTTAAAGTGCCAATTCATAATAACGTCATCTCAAGACACTTTACAAATTTTAAAAAGAGAAACGGCTCCCAGGGCAGAGCTCCACACTGAGTAAGCAGTTCTTTTATATCCTGTTAGTGTGTAGTTTCATTACTGCACCAAACAACTATGTTTTTTTTTATTTCATTCCTCTTTACCAGAAAATACCATTGAGATTTTAAAAAAAGAAATTTTACAAAAGGAGAGATCTCTGCACAAAACCTGTACAGTCTTACAGAAGATGCCATTTAATTAGATCTTATTTATGCAACGTTGGAAAATGCACCCTTTAGAGTGACAAATTCACACAATTATTGCGCCATGAGGTGAAATGCTCTGACGATCAGTGATCAGTTGGTCCTCAAACTCACAGACACATAGAGATGTCAGGGAAACAATAGCATTAGATGCGTTGGAGGATGGAGGCAGGATAATCTGCCAAAGCTGCTCCGGGATTACTGTAAAGTTCTTTCGGAGCAGAGGTCATTAACAAACTGCTCTGAGATCAGCTGAAAGCTTCGGCCTGGCACATACCACCGCTGTGAAGAATGACGGGCAGTCCCCCACCTTCTTTAATGACAAAGATCCAAACTCTGACTGAGATTCACTTGGAGCAGCCCTCACCTTGAAAGGACGAGACGGCCCTCTGCCATGAGATCTGATGCCAGATCAGCTGGGGCAGCAGCATGTATAAGGCATCGTGGCGAACAGAGCAGGCTGATTTAAAGTCAGAAATAGCCTCTATAAGCAGTTCCATCTGTTTTTAGCTGTAAGGATACGTAACACTCTTACAGCTTTGAGTACGGGATACAGACACGTTTCCACTTCACTGTAAGTGTCAGAAGGTGCAATTACACCCCCTCCAAAACACACACACCCTTACACGTACACGTGAACTAGCCAACACTTTAACTCCATAACAGAATGTTATGCTCACGTTCATGGGTCTCGTCCATCGATCGTGATTTATAATTGGTACAAATAAAAAAACTTCTTGTGTATTATTTTTTAAGGTTTGGATCCAGCCAAAGACCCGTGTCGTAAGATAAAATGTGGTCACCACAAGGTGTGTGTGTCAGAGGATTATAAGACTGCTTCGTGCGTCAGCCAAAGAAGAGTTAGGTAAGGACACACACACACACACACACACACACACACACACACACACACACACACACACGTTTTTGGTGTGGCATGCTACGAAGCTGTCCGATAAATTTGCATTCACATGGGATGCCAGAAATCAGCCCGTAGATTAAGCAGCAAATCAGTTCTCCTTCAGTCCCAGCTCACTTATTCATGCGGTGTGATAAATGACAAAACCAGCTCAGGAGGTGTTTTTTTATGCGAGCGTGGGTATCCTTGTGTGCCCCTCTGGAAAACTGGACAAAATGACCCCATTTTCCCATTCTTAACTCCAACTCAATGACATCACACGATGCAAGTCGTAAAATTAATCACACATAAATCCTAATCCTTGTGTCATTGTTGAAATTGATGTCGGAACAAGGAAAAAAAAAAAAAAAACATTGCTGATGCATAATGCACCAGAAATATTTGCAATGAATAAAGATGAAGGAGACAATTTACAATAAGGATAAAACCAAATCCTTTAATCAGATACATGTATGTGCAGCTGGTGTGTATTCCTGTGGTGTGTGTGTGTGCGTGTGTAAAATTAAATGGTTTCGATGTCCGTTGTAGTTTTAAAGACCCCAGCCTGTACCAGAGTCCAGGACCCAAGTGCAAACCTTGTCCAGTTGTGCACCCATCTCCTGTCTGTGGAACTGATGGTCACAGTTACTCCACCAAGGTACCAGCGCGCACACTGACTGAAAAGAGAGCGCACGCAAGGGCCATTTAATCATTCTTATCCGTCCTCTGTCTCTGTGGCTCAGTGTAAATTGGACTACCAAGCATGCATCACGGGAAAGAAGATTGCCGTCAAGTGCCCTGGCACGTGTCCTTGCCCTGCTCAGCTTCAGACAAGCTCCATGGAGAAGACGGGTATTTATTCATATCTGTGACACACCAATGAGCTAAAGCAGTTCCATCCTGTGATCTGGTTTCTACTTTCTTTTTGCTGCTCCCCAGTTTGCAGCGAGTCGGACCTGAAGGAGGTGGTGAGTCACCTCAAAGACTGGTTCAGAGTGCTGCATGAAAATGGCAACCACAAGAGAGTGAAGAAGCCAGAAAAGAACAGTGAGTCGATACCTGATTGCATCTCTCAAGCCTCATCACCGTCATGACAACAATCTCACTTAGAGATAGATCACTGATTAAGTGTCCTATTTTAACCATTTCCTCCCCCCAGCAGAGTTTGAGGTAGGGGTTTCCCCTCTCTGCAAGGAGCCCCTGGGTTGGATGTTTTCTCGGTTGGATACCAATTTTGACCTCCAGCTGGACCAGTCAGAGATCAAGAGCCTCTACCTTGACAGGAACGAGCCGTGCTCCGACACATTCTTCAAATCGTGCGACGTACACGCCGATAAAATGATAACCAGTACTGAATGGTGCACGTGCTTCCAGAGGTACACAGGTATGACCTTACCAAAGCAAAGATTTCCCTTTCAGATGAGCAAGGAAGGAAAAAAAGGGAAAAGAGCCTGAATTTTCATACAAAAAGAAAAAAAAAATTATCTTCCCTGTGCTCAAGTGCAGAATAGTTACAATACCATATATGGTACAAAGAATAAAGTTCAGCTCTGTACAGTACATTAAGTTGCATTGAAGTTTGGTGGATCAAATTGATTCAGAATAGTCTGTTGATTATAAAGAAAGAGGAGGATGACAAAAGTAAACAGTACATAAATACAAACGGAGCCATTCCCTTTAAAAGCATCTCACTTTTTGCATTTACCCGCCTGAACTCACCAGAATCTCCGCATCGCTCTCTTTTTTCAGATTCACCTTGTAAAGCAGAACTGTCCAGCATCAGCAAAAAACAAGCAGGGAAGAAACTGCTCGGTGAGATGCATGCAAAAGCCCATGGACACAAACATAATGATCCAGTTCAGCTGCTACCAAACTGTGCTATTCAAACACCAACCTTGGTTGTACACTGCAGGCTCTCTTAAAACGGACGTTGAGTAGAATTTTATCTGAACTATTAACTACATATGTGCATTCAGTCCTCAATTATATCACATTTAATATGTCTCTTATTAGTATTCTTTTTTATAATCTTTTGCTTTCTTTTTAAAATCAAATATTTTAATTTAATATTTCTACAGTGGTAGTAGCCTCACTAAAATAATTTTCAATCAGGCTTCTAAATTCTATTTCGCATGGTACACAGTTAGGGAAAAACACATTTTATTTTGCCAGCGTAAGTTGTCTGCCGCTGGTGAAATATGAGGTGGTGGAAGGAATTCTTCCCCGCACTAACTCACAGGATGCATCTGTGTGTTTCGGATCGTAGGTCAGTATTTGCCCTCCTGCGATGAGGATGGATACTACAGGTCCCACCAATGTCACAGCAGCAGCAACCAGTGCTGGTGTGTGGATCGCTATGGCAACGAAATAGCTGGCTCGAGAACCCATGGACCGACGAACTGCGGTAGGCAGGAATACTCAAAGATGTGATGTCACTAAGTGATCAAAACATTGTGGTTATGTCAAAAGTGAAGGTTTGTTTAGCATGTTGTCAATATAATGTTGTCAGGGTAGGTTGTTTTGTGTTGTTATGCTAACCCAGGAATTGTGGGCTCTGTTGACAAAAAGTAGGACAATACATCGTCACTTTTTACGTTTACGTCATGGAGGTGGGGGTTAATAACCTAATGTGCGTTCTTCCTCTTTATTCAGGTGTGATTTTGGAGTCTTCTGGAGACCTCGGCAGCGGCGACTCGCTGTTCACCGACGACGACGAAGATTCTTTTGTCCTCAACGACCAGGCGGCTATGGACAACGAGGACGACGAAGATGAGGATGACGACGACATCAATGACGAATATTTGTCGTAATTTTGAAAAAAAAAACAAACAAACAAACAAAAAAAACTAAACTAAAAACTAAAAAGAAATCAAAAGAGAAAACAAACTGCACGTTTCCAAGTGACTTCCCAGGCAGATAATCCTACTAAAAGCCTATATGGACTACTCTCTGTGTATCATTTGTTAAATTGGAAGAAAAAAAAGAACCGCTTTCCTGGCAAAGGTTTATGATTTCTCTTCCTCTAAGAGTTTAACATGACTGGTTGAATGACACTCGTTCACTGTCACCAACCAGACAATATTACATATGGACTAATTGACGGCCAATCCAGTACTTTGGATTTTGTCACGTGCAAAGACCTCTCCCTTCATTGGACAGTCTGTGTCTTCTAGTGTGTCCTGTCCTTGTGCAGCACTCCAGCGCCTGGGCGCATTGATGCCTGCAGCGCAATGTTTAAAAGAGATTTTGGATTCTGTATTTCTTCATCATTGTCCTCTTCCTCCTCCTCTCCTCCTGCCCATTTGATGGCCTATGACATGTTCCTGAATATAGGTGGGATGTTGGTGATAAATGTAGATAAAACATTAGGTTCCCTTTGCTTAGATAAGCATTAGACATGCCTCATTAGGAGGGAAGGAAAAAAAAGGAAATGGTGCAAGTTTGATATGAATCCAAACCGACATGCTGGCATATTTTTGCAACAATGCAAATTAAGTCCAGTCCTCTTGGTTCAGCAACAAATAAGAAATATTATTTTTTATCTAATGAACGCGGATGTTTCTAGCATCAGTATGTCTAATACTGCATGATCCGATTTTCATCCTCAAAACCTGAGGCCATGCTAAAAATATACACGATGTTGAAGCTGTAGGGTCAAACAAACAAACAAACAATGTTTTGCACTTGCGTATGAAATTAAAACGCTAACTCCCCCTTATGTCAACAGCAAACTCAAAGAAAGTCAGCACTTCCTGCTCATGTTATAGTGTCAGTTTATGGATTCTGATGTTTATGGATACAGATGTATCCATGTTTGATATGAGTCTTTGGGTTTGATATGAGCAAACAACCCAATAGAAAGTGAATCTCTTGTACAGTTGTAAAACCGCAGCTCTTTAAATACACTGCGGTCAAGCTGGGGGGGTGGGGGTGGGGGGTGGTGTTGAGGGGAAGGTGTGCCTTTAACCGGTGAGAACAGATGGTGGGATAGCGGGAGACGCATGCTGGCTTAAGCTTGTGTTTACACTGCACAAGAGTGGCTTTACTGTCAAGATACCAGATCCTGCTCGGGATCTGGTGTTGCTTGCGTCTTGGGTCTCTCTTATGATGGGTGTCGCAGTAAATAGGCCACATTTCAGATTTGATATATAAGGTAGATTGCGGTGGGATGTAGACAGCCGCAAATATATGTATACACAAATATAAATAACACATAGATTATGCAGGATTTGAAAACTTCCTATATTAATTAATGCACTGGCTCAAGGACCATTTTGTTTAGACATCTATATTCAGAATAAAAATGACAAAAACAATACCATGTTACCATGTTTTGCTTTTGCGTTGCTTGACAAGCTTGAGTTGTATCCAGTCATCTCTGACTTCTTATAGCGTGTAACTGTCAGAGTTGAGAACTGATCCCAGACTTTTGTATCCTTGTTAAGCCCTGTGACTGTTGATGCGGATTTTGGGATTTGCTGAGCTGCTATGCTACATTGCAATTATTGCTATGCCATTGGGCCGAATTTTGAAACAAACGTATATTGAAGATCCATTATAACACCTGTAAAGTGCCATGTAGCAACCTGGTAGATATTTCTTTCTTTCTTTGTGTTTTTCTTTCTTTTGTCCCCTTATTTGATCTAACCTGGAAGCATTATTCCATATATGAGGTGGAAAACATTTTACGTGTGCTGTTTCATTCATGCAACTCAAGACCTCAGACACTGTAGCCACTCTCAGCCAATCACATGCTATCATCACAGCTCTGAGTGGTTTGAGGTAATGACACAAAAGCATTTTTTACAGTGTATGTATACTTTGCTGAAATAAAAGCTATATTGACCAATTGCTCGACTCTGTACCGTTCTACTGAGAGAACAGTGTGAAAGCATACACTTTTCTGTTCTGTATGTGTGGTTTCGTTTCCACTTCATTGTACCTATTTTTCCAACGAAACAAAGATGTGGTTTAGGCCATAACATTTTAAGATTAATGTTGCACCTGTGAAGCCGGATCACAAGTATAAAGAGAAGGTAAAAGTTTTTTATAATTGAAATGTTAACAGAGGTGATGTGAGAGCAAAACAGCTTGTTTGGAGGCAATGTTGTGTGTGCAGGCATATTACTGCATTATGCAGAAGAACATCTAAATATTTCATTAACAATAATGTACATGCATGCACGCATGCATGCATAAACACACACGCACACACTCTAGCAGTTCCAAACAAACACACTGAGTGAAATAGTGCAAGAATACATTTCCACTCACCTAAAAAAAAGTTTGTGGCTGCTTACAGGACTATTTTTTTTTTTACATAAAAAATCTACAAAAAGCAAACTTCAGGAACTGACACAATGTGCAAATGTTTTGGCATGTATGTGTGTGCATGTGTGTGTTTTTCCACAAGTCTGTTTTTTTTGGTGATCCTCTAACAATAAAAAAGTGTTCTGGCTCCGTAGAGGAAGACCAGTGACTGATGAGAAAGTCCTAAAGCTGCAGGAAGCACTCACTGCACATGTTGTTTCCTGGTACATGTTATTTTCTTTATCACTTCCATGTTTTGTGTGCGTGATGTGCTGATGTTTGAGTACATTTGTGCTTTTAACTCTGGCCAAACAAATAAATAATACTGAGATAAAGTTCAGTAGACAACAAGACCACCTCAGTTTAGAGTCATGCAATCTTAACCCCATTTAGTTTTTTATTTTTTTGTACAAGCATTAACAGCTATTTGATTTTTAAACCGAATTAAAGGCTCCAAGATTAGATCGTCAACTGTTTGACCCCCTGGCTTGTCGGATTTCATGGAGCAGGATGGAATCCCACTGCGAAAGCTTTCACATCAATACCCTCTAACTGCTTAGTGGCTTGATTATTGTCAGGTCAATGTTGGCCCGGAAGGAAACTGCAAGGTATGAAGTCATAATCTATATATTTACCTCCGCAAAGAAGGGTGTGACAGCAGATGTTTATCTGTCTGTCTGATGGTGAACAAAATAACTCAAAAAGTTATGAAAGAATTTCTGAGTGCTTTTCTAGATTTTAAATTGAACAACTTTCATTAGAGGACAAATCAGATCTCCTTCGCCCAAGTGCCTTGATTCTCTAATTGTAATCAGTTTATAATCTGCTGTTGCAATCAGTTATCCTGTCAGACACAACAACACACAGTGGCAGACAAAATCATTAAAGGTTTTCTAAGTAATTGGAATATGAGGTTTGGGTATATGTCACAGTGTGTGGGAAACGACCTGCTTGGCAGAGGTCTGTGATCTCCGAGTGTCTTTCCAGTTTTAACAGTTTTAGTATTGAAATGTGTTCATAACAGTATCCAACAGCAACATTGTTTAACACGAGCGTCTGCCCTCTTGTGGCCATAAGATGTTACTGACTAAACCCGTACCCATACTAATAATTAATCGAAGGAAATTGGCACATGCTAAAGTATCATGGAACAAAAATAATATGATATCACAAGCGGTGTCCAGGTACTCTGCTGCCATTTGCTTGCATTCAAAGAGCGCAATATGAATTCGCAACTGTTGCCATCGAAAGCACAGGAGGCTGTTAAAAAAAAACATAAAACGCGCGCGCGCGCGCACACACACACGCACACACACACTCACACACACACACACACACACACACACACACACACACACACACACACACACACA
>BJFM01007948.1:610-11737 GCA_016586285.1 Arothron firmamentum
TGTGTGTGTGTGTGTGTGTGTGTGTGTGTGTGTGTGTGTGTGTGTGTGTGTGTGTGTTTGTACATACTCAGTACCAAAATATTCATTGTACTGTGCTCTAACAAATGATTTTGGAGAATGGTAAATATAATTCATGAAAGGAACCTAAAATTAACTTGATTTTTCAAGGCAGCAAAGAAATTATGAAATAAATTGTAAATTATACCACCACTACCAATTTGAAAACAGTAACATGTATTCGATAGAATAATTACATAAAACATACCCAAAACCCATTGGTCCTATGCACAACTTTGTGCATGAATCGTCATACAGCTGACGCCTCAGTGCGAGTGGGATTTGAACTCTGAAGGCGGCAGGCTACTTCCATCTGGTGAAATACTGGACTAAAGGTAATTACTGTTTTATGTATTGTTTTCATATAATGTATGAATAAAAAACGTCAGTTTACGAATTTTACAGAAGTTGTAGTCTGCGTGCTTCCTACTACAGTAGCATGCATGAACCGAACGTTTGAATTGGCGACGTGTCAAATGCGGGCTACGGCTATAACTTGAAAGACCATTCAAGTACCAAGTTAGCAACACAGAGGTAAACTGTCACGATGAAGACAATCATTTTTAAGATGTTGCCATGTCAGGAGATGTCTTGAAACATTTTTGCGGTGTGCACTTTACAAGATTCGTCAGGCTGTACGTTTGTTTGGTTTTGTTGTGCTGAGCTTCTGTAGTGTCTGAAGCTATGTATCTATTCTCTGTAACTCTGTAAGAGGTCAGCTTGACCTCCAGCTATGTATCCATTCTGTGCAGACCGTAGAAATCTGTGAGTCCTCGACTTGTGCCCAGACATTCTGGCACTGTTTCGCAGGTGTTCCATGTCTCCTGATATCTGAACATGCCATGGGCTCAGGATGGCTGACCATGTATGAGCCTCCACCGGAGGGAAAAATCCTCCTCTTTTCTTCTCCTTTCTCTTTTTCTGTTACAACTGGACGCTATACCATATATGGTTGGAGTTCAAAGAAGAAGGTGTTTACCAGATATGGTTCGAGTTAGGCTGTTATCAGAGAAGAATACGCTTACTCTATAACGTCGCTACTGGAATAAGTCAGGAGGAGATCTTCACCATCAGGACCACGAGACCTCCGGTGGGCAGGCTGCAGCACGCGGTTTGATACCAGATTTGATCTCTCCAATAAAAACATAATCAAACCAAGTCGGTGTCTGCGAAGATTCCTTCCTCATCAACACATCTCGGCTACCAGCAGAAGAAATTCACCACACTTCCACAGTTGTGTTGAAGGCATTTCTTGCTAGTGTTACTTTATTCAGCCATGGGACAAACCAGTGAGCGCCAATGTATTAAATATCATGCCATTTTTACTTGAACACGAGTTGAACATGGTCATGATTTGTGTCTGCGTAATGTACATGCCTCATTATTGTAACATGTACAGTAATATTTGTTTTTAAACACACACACACATTATATATATATATATATATATATATATATATAAAATTTTATTTTCAAGTTGATTCATTCTGACACATTTGAGCACTGCCTGAGGTCCCTAATACCTGCTTGTCACAGGTATCAGGCACAGCTTTCAGGTATCCAACAATGAAAATGAACTGGGTGTGCAAAGTACCTAACCATCAAAACAACTGGACCTATTGAAACAGCAGATGTTTCCCCTCAGTCACAGAGCATTGAGGAAAAAAGGGATGCAGTTGTTCATTGCCTCATTCAGTACCTTGGGGAAAGCCAAGAAGAGTTCTTCCATGACTGCCAGGTATGTTGTTAAATGACTGATGATTGACGCTATGCTACTCTGTCCTATGTCTCCTCCCA
Organism: Arothron firmamentum; assembly: GCA_016586285.1. Classification (NCBI taxonomy): domain Eukaryota; kingdom Metazoa; phylum Chordata; class Actinopteri; order Tetraodontiformes; family Tetraodontidae; genus Arothron; species Arothron firmamentum. The sequence continues at coordinate 2,465 of BJFM01007948.1, forward strand.
ATCTCCTCTGTCTCATTTCCTCTCCTTTTCTTGACAGAGCAAAGCTTCTCAAGAAGGTCCATAGCCTCGAAAGCAAGCAAGTGAAACAAACTGTTTACATAAAAATTCATTTAAAAAAAATACTGATGTTCTCCTTTCAGACCAAAAAAAAGGATATAATTTCACAAAGTGAAATGAGTGAGTGATGCTTGCTGAAATGTGTTCTGACAAATCCACCTGTGATGATCAAAAGACCTCTCTCAGTGGTCTCTCAGTGATCTGAGAGACCTGCTAGCATCTTCTTCCTTTTCTCTTCTCTTGTCCTTGACAAAAGTAAATTGCTTTGGGATCCAGTTCCAGCACATTAAAGTTAGTTGAATTGTAGAATAATAATAAGAGGTTTCTTTTGAAGATTTAGCTGATTAAAATCATTGACATAATCACCTGTTTGTCTGAAAGTATGTTTGTGGGTTACCTCAGTGGGTAAGTAAGGGTTAATTAGTCATATTGATTAATTCTGAGAAATTATTCAGTAATATTTTTTTCTGAATTTTAATAATTAGTTAGTTTTAGGAAGTAATCATAAATCTGAGGTAAACTTTATCCAATTTATTTTATTATTTTATAGCTTTTGAATTAGGGTAATCTTTATCCAAATTATGGAGTCAAATCTACCCAAATGAACCTTTCAAATTGTTACACCAAATTGATTGGGTAGATTCAATAGGTTATTTTTTTCAATGTGGGGAAACTGAGGCCATTTTTAGGAAGTGAAGACATTTTATGTTAGGGTCTGGCTTGCCAGCTCCCTCTTGTGTGTGGGGTGTCCTCTGTTCTCCCCTTACAGGGCGCCAGTTCCCAGGCTCCTGCTGTGGCTGTGCACCTGTCGCCGATGGGCTCATCGCCGGTGGAATTAAGGACGCTGCCAGCTGGTTCTCGGGGCTGGATCGTTGTTCCTGTTCTTACCTCACCTGCAGAGTGGTACCAGAGCTTGAACTGTTGTTTCCCTGTTGTCTTTTCCTGTTTATCGAGGATGCCACATTTTCCCCGAGAGGAGTTTTCTGGGTTGTGGTTTACGGACATTCTGCAGAGGAACCTAACAGCAAGGATTCTGGACCATTGAACCTTTTAATGATCATAGTTTTTCCTCCATTGGAGCGCTTTCTGTTGCTTTTTTTGTACGCCCAACAAAAGGGTTGTTTTGCTTTGAGCTGCCTTCTGGTGTCTGTGTTTGGGTCCGAAACAAACACGACAATACAAAACACTTTGGCTGGTCCTCACAACTTCAAAGGCCTGTTTGAGGGTTCAGACGGTTTTAAGGTTGGGGTACGAATTGGGTTTAGGTTTGGTTTAGGGTCAGGGGGTTAGCTGGGATAGTTAACCCCCATTTCTACTGGATGCGGTGCATCTCCATCCGTCCATCCGTTCTGATTAGATTCCATTCAAGTCAATGCGTCTGTTTCCACTGGCTGCAGCTGGCTGGACGGAGGGCTCCCATCGCCCTCCAGAAAAATACACATCACTTCTATTTTGAACGGACGGACGGAGCATGCTACAACAATCTAGCATGTGTGGCACAGGAAGTGGGTGCGTAGAAAAAATAAAACATCTGGGAATTTGTTAAAATAAAAGTTCTCGTAATTAGAGCGATCGGTTTCAACTGTGTCAAAGGGCCCACCCCATGACGTTAACAGGTAATAGGTCCTGCAGGAGTCGTGTCATCATAGACTCATCATAGAAGTGCAAAACCACAGCATTGTATATGACATTTCACATCCTTTTTATAAGGACAATGTTAAAGACATGGCATGGAAGAAATATCCGAAACAATTGGAGTGGATGGTAAGTAAATGAAATCTTATACAGTGAACCCTCGCTATAACGCGGTTCACTTTTCACGGCTTCGCTGTTTCGCGGATTTTTCTCCATGACAAAATGTACTGTATTTTATGGGGTGAGGTGGGTTTACACGGGGTGTGGTGCGTCGCGGTCTGGACTGATTTCTGCCGTCTAGCAATTTATCGGCTGTGTCCGCGCTGTGTGTGTTTATAAAGATCGCGAGGAGGGATTATGAGGCCGTAACATGTACAGTATTTGAATAGCAAACAGGTTTCTATTTTGCGGATTTCGTTTATCGCGGGGGATTTTCAGAACGTAACCCCCGCGATAGATGAGGGTTCACTGTATTGCGCGCTCGTCACTCTCCTCTCATTTCAGGTCACTTGCCCTTCCTCATGTGTGCTTTTTGTCCACCTGTCCCCCATCACCCTCAATAGTCTGCGTCTCCCCCCCATTTCTACTGGATGCATTGCATCTCCATTTTTGTCTTGTGCCAAAGTGTCTGGTATCGTCGTGCGCTCAAGCCCTGTACCACAGCTTTGTATCAAGATTCTCAGGAAAGTTTTTGCCTCTGCGAAGAGTGATTTTTTGTTTAAGTGCTTCATAGCCTTTGTTGTCTTACCTGTCTAGTGGAGCCTCCCGTTTGGAGCGTTTTGAGTTCTACTTTTATAGCCACTGTTTTTTCTCCTGTTTGGAGTGTTTTGAGTTCAACTTTGATAGCCATTGTTTTTCCTCTGGAGTGATTTTCTATTAAATAAATATGTGTGTTGCACCCTCTGCATCTGATTCCTGCTCCCTGCCCATTCGTGTCAGTTTGTGTGTGTGTGTGTGTGTGTGTGTGTGTGTGTGTGTGTGTGTGTGTGTGTGTGTGTGTGCGCGCGTGCGCGCGTGTGTGTGTTTGACAGTATATGTATTTGTACATGTGTGTTTGACAGTATATGTATTTGTACATCTCTATGTTCATATGCGTGGGGGTGGGAAGGTCTGGTTTTCTTGTTTTCTTTGTTGTATATACCATCTGTGAGGCGCTTTGTGCAGTTTAATGTGTGATTGATTTAGTGTCACTCCTATTTTATAATGAGAAGCCAAACACCGTGACACCATTTTCTAAGTGAAGCTGACCATGGAATTCTTCCGATCATCTAAAACCGATCCTGGGCAGTCATTTTGGTGGATAAACTATATGTCAAGAATTAGCTGTGCTGTAATCTGGGGTCCACCACCTGGATCAACTGAATCCACCAACCAGTGAACGATAAAGCCCAAGCACCATGCAGAAATGTATTTGTTTGAATGTAATACATTTTACACAATGAACATTCCACCTGAATAATGAAGAGGTTGGAAGTGTTTGTTTTTATAATTAAATAATAAGCTTATTAATGGTGGTGAGGTTTGTCTCCCCTTTTGTGTTCTCCCCTCAGTGTATTTAGCAAAATGCTTTGATTATCTTCATTACAGTTGAATCATGTGAACCCTGAACGCACAAAAAAAAGCATTGTTGTGGCAAAGTGATAAAAGCAAACATGATCAGACGCACACAGGCAAATACCCAGTTCATATTAGAGGTTAGAATCAGCAGAACTATATGTACATACAAAAATAACGCGCGCGCGCACACACACACACACACACACACACACACACACACACACACACACACTATAAAAAACAATGAGCTTACTTTGATCGTCACATTTCAGACACAACCGTAACATGAAAACTTGACACTTGGAATTTATTCCTGCAGGAGGCTCACATTGGTAAGATCAGCGATAATATATGCACCTCACCACAGTTTCCTGACACGTTGTCGGCTTGTTATAACTCTAAACAAAGAGGTGTTGCTATTACGGCAGGAAACAGGAAAGGAACAAGAAAGTGCAAATATTTTTCATTAAGGTCCAGGGGGCAGATATGCAATAGTTAGCATTTTAATTCAAGGTTTTATCCTCTGTATTGCTAGCATCTATGGACCAAATGATGATAACCCCTCATTTGTCCACAACTTTTTCCACCTCAATTTATGCTCACTCTAACACAGGACTTATAACGGCAGGGGATTTCTATCTCGTGCCGAACTCAGACACAGACAAACTTAGTACTGCAGGGACACTGCGTGGTTGGCGTCCGTTGATATTCTTAAATGAGTGATTTCGGTCTTTGTGACGCTTGCTCCTCATTACCCCGCACAGAAGGAATACGCAATCTTCTCACAAGTTCGCTGTTCACACTCTTCTCTGATTTTTTTCTTAGTTAACAGGTCACTTCTGAAAGACATTAGCGACTCTCTTTATCCACCCCATTGTCTACCACTTATTCGAGGTCGGGTTGCAAGGGGAGCAGCCAAAGCAGGGAGGCCCAGACTTCCCTCTCCCCAGCTACTTCATCCAGCTCTTCCAGGGGGATCCCGAGGCATTCCCAGGCCAGCCGAGAGACATAGTCTCTCCAGCTTGTCCTGGGTCTTCCCAGGAGCCTCCTACTGGAGGGACGTGTTCCGAATGCTTCACCAGGGAAGCATCTGGGAGGCATCCTGACTAGGTACCCGAGTCACCTCATCTGGCTCTTCTCTACGCGGAGGAGCAGCGGCTCTACTCCGAGTTCCTCCCAGAAGGCAGAGCTTCTCACTTTATCTCTAAGGAAGAGCACAACGACCCTATGGGGGTTTAAGCCGCTTGTACTCGCGATTTTGTTCTTTCGGTCACTACCGAAAGTTCTCGACCATAGGTGAGGGTAGCAACGAAGATCTACCGGTAAATCGAGAGCTTCGCCTTTCGACTCATCTCTTTCTTCACCACAATGGATCGGTGCAGCGTCCGCATTACTGTAGACGCTGAACCGATCCACTTGTTGACCTCCCGCTCCATTCTTCCCTCACTAATGAACAAGACCCCGAGGTACTTGAACTCCTCCACTTGGGGCAGGATCTCTTCCCCGACCTGGAGAAGGCACTCCATCTTTTTTCGGCTGAGAACCATGGCCTCAGATTTGGAGGTGCTGATTTTCATCCTGGCCGCTTAACACTCTGCTGCAAACCAGCGAGAGTTCAAGTTCACAGACTGATGAAGCCAGGAAGACCACATCCTGAGCAGAGACCTAATCTTGAGGTCACCAAACCGGACCCCCTCAACACCATAGCTGTGCCAAGAAACTCTTTTTCATAAAAGTTATGAACAGAATCGTTGACAAAGGGCAGCCGAAACGAGTCCGACTTCCTGCCAGCAATGCGGACCAAGCTCTGACACCAGTCATACAGGGAGCGGATGGTCTGTATCAGGGGGCCTGACACCCCATACTCGTGGAGGAACCCCCCCCCCCCCCCCCCCAAGACTTACTGAGGGACACGACCCAATGCCTTCTTGGGCAAACTCCCTTGCACCCTCAAGGACCCTGCTGAAGGTGTAGAGCTGGTCCACAGTTCCACATCCAGGATAAAAACTCCTCCTGAATCCGAGGTTCGACTATGCGGAGGATGCTCTGCATAGTATGCCTGATTAGACCTTACCAGGGAGGTTGAGGAGTGTGATTCCCCTATAGTTGAAACACACCCTCCGGTCCCCCTTTGTAAAAAGAGGGACCACCAGCCTGGCTGCCAATCCAGCGGCACTGCCCCGGATGTACACACGATGTTGCAGAGCCGTGTCAACCATGACAGTCTTACAACATCCAGAGCCCTAAGGAACTCCGGGCAGATCTCATCCACTGCCACCAAAGAGTTCTTTGACCACCTCATCAACTTCAGCCCCGGAGATACAAGAACCCATCCCCGAGCCCCCAGGCCCCTGCTTCCTCACTGGAAGGCATGTTGGTGGGATTGAGGAGGTCATCGAAGTATTCCTTCCACTGATGTCCTGAGTCGAGGTCAGCAGCATACCATCCCCACTATACACAGTTTTGACAGTAAACTGCTTCCCCCTCCTCAGATGCCGGATGGTGGTCCAGAACCTTTTTGAAGCCGTGTGGAAGTCATTCTCCATGGCCTCACCGAACTCTTCCCACACCCTTGGCGACCGCTATTGTTGCACTACGCTTGGCCAGCTGGTACCTATCTGCTGCCTCAGGAGTCCCACAGGCCAAAAAAGTCCGATACGACTGCTTTCTCAGCTTGACGGCATCCCTCACGGCCGGTGTCCACCAGTGGGTTCAGGTATTGTTGCCGCAACAGGCACTGACCACCTTGCGGCCACAACACTGGTCAGCTGCCTCAACAATGGAGACACGAAACATGGTCCACTTGGACTCATTGTCCCCCACCTCCCCCGGGAAATGGTTGAAGCTCTCCCGGAGGTGGGAGTTGAAACTCCTTCTGACAGGAGACTCTGCCAGGTGCTCCCTGTTTAACCAGCATCCTCGCCCACTATCGGAGCCAACTCAACACCAGATTGTGATCAATTGACAGCTCCACCCCTCTCTTCACCTGAGTTTCCAGGACATGCGGCTGCAAATCCGATGACAATCATCAAACATCAAAAAAGTCGATCATCAAACTGCTGCCTAAAGTGTCCTGGTGCCAAGTGCACGTATGGACATCTTTATGCCTGAACATGGTGTTTGTTATGGACAATCCGTGACAAGCACAGAATCCCAACAAAAGAACACCACTCGGGCTCAGATCGGGGGGGAGCATTTTTCCCAATCACGCCCCAGCAAGTCTCACTGTTGCTGCCAACATGAGCATTGAAGTCACCCAGGAGGACGAGGGAAGCCCCAGAAAGTTTGGCCTTTTTATTGATCCTATTACTATCAGCAACCACCCACCAGTCACAATCAACTTGGGAAACAAGAGGACCAAAGCCTCGCCTACAAACTTGAAATTTAATACATCATCACTCAAAGATCAGGACTTTATAAACTATGTTAGAAGAGAGTGGGACACAATTCTGGAAAGAAATGAGTCACTTGAAATCTTACCATGTGTTCCTTTAGGAAACAGCAAAAGCAGTAATTATAGGTAAAATAATCTCCAACTCTGAAGAGGAAATCAAAATTCTAGAAGATGCTCATGCTGCTTCCACACAATAACGCATACTGAGAGATCTGAGAAAGTTCACATGAGAATAAATAGCATTGTTGACAAACTGACATAATTTTGAGATATAAAGTCTTGAGCTGGAATAATTAAGAATTGTATATCAAAGGCAGCTTCTTGCTCATTAATTAACACTTTATAAAGAAAAATCAGCAATATCAGACATTGCTGTCACAGCAGGAAATATTACCCTCAAATTAGATGAAATATATTTTATACATATATATATATATATATAATATATTATATATTTTGCAGACTTTTAAAAATAACTTATATTTGTCAGAGATTGACCCCCAAGGCTCCAACATTGATTCATTTCCTGAAAAATAGTATATCGTCCTGTAGACTAGCCACCTGTGAGAAAGTTCAGAAGGGGCTGATGCTGTGTGACGTAGGGGGGTGGTACCCCCAACGACCCAATCCCCACATTGCCTATGGCCATGGGGACATAAAAAGTCACCTCGCTGGAGGGGAAAAAGCCTGTGTTGTTATGGGAGGTTGAGCAGTACCAGCTAGAGATAGTTGGGCTCACCTCCATTCACAGTCGGTCTTTTTGAGTTTGGCTGGACTCTCTTGTACTTTGGCATTGCCCTTGGTAAGAGGTGGCGAGCTGGTGTGGGCTTGCTTATAGCTCCCCAGCCTCCCAGTGCCTTCAGATGAGGGATAAGTTTCTCACTCGTTTTTTGGATTATGGGTTGAACAACAGTGCAGAGTACCCAGCCTTCTTAGAGGAACTTGGAGGGGTAATGAAAGGGGCTCCAAATTTGGACTCTGTGGTCATGTCATGTGACCTTCGGCCACATGTGGCCGAAGGTCTTGGTTTTACCCAAGACATGTCTTGGGTAAAAAAGAAAAGGGCTGAGCTGTCAGCTGATCACCACCTGGTGGTAAGTTGGATCTGTGTGAGAGGAAGCTGACAGACAAAGTCTCAAATGTATAATGAGGGTCTGGTAGCGCAAAGCTCATATCATGTAAGAATGTCTGAAATCTGAAATTTTGTTATGTGAGAAGAATGTAATCAATCTCTGATCTGAAAGCGTCAGCTCTAAAGCAGTGATACTCATATCTACCTCCCAATCATCAAATGGAAAACAACAATGATAAATGATTAATTTATTAACAGAAATAAATGATTATGGTGACTGGTGTTGAAGAAATCACTCAGTCCAGGTGGAGGTTTGCTGTGGTGGTGTGACTTTTAATTTAAAGTATGCCACACACTCAGACATGGAGTTAGTCTGAGCCAGTGAGCTGACCCAGAGCAGTGAAATCAGGGTACATTTACACAAGGGAAACAAAACAGTAGTATATTACACAGGAAGGGAGGACAGGTGAGACAGTAAGAGCTAAGGAGGTGGTCAATGCCATTCAAGCATAGACCATAGAATTAAGGGGGAAGAATGTAGGTTCCAACAACGAGAAACAGAGGAAGAAGGGGGACCACAAGACAGTATGGGTAGGAAGGGTAAACCAGTGCCATGACATCAGGATCAAAGGGGTCTCTGATGATAATCACAGAGAGGGGCCAAAGGAGGAAGGGAGACAAGACAGTCAGAAGTGAGAAATATCTTGTTGGGTGGGAAAAGATGGTTTGTGATATTTCTCAGGTAACGGAATGCAGAGATGATCCTAATATACAAAGACAGCTACACATTCTAAAATACAAGCACACACAGCTAAACATTCTAAATACAAGCACATTGTAAGGTTTGCTTCCTCAAGGGATGAATTATACATGTGCATGAAACTGCAACATTAAATGTTTATGATATTATGAGATTAATTATTGGAGCAGTTACGGCAGTGAGCAATTGTGTGACTGACTTATTCTCATTAGACCTAAAATCTATTGGCAAATTTGGATTTAACTTTGAGACACCAGCTGCTAATCAGAAGACCTGCTGAGCTTTTGGCCTACTTTGAACAGGCGCAATCGTTCATTGCCCAGATGCGCGCGGAGAAGGTGGTTCTTGGAGTGTTGCCAGTTCAGCACCGGCCCAGGATACGGATATGTTGACTCAGCAGTGGTCTGCCAATGGAAGTCTTTGATCATCTTCGAATCAGCATCTATCAATTTCGTCTGGCCAAACAAAACTTATTCTATCGCGATTCAAAATTTTTAAAATTCTAATAATTTGAAGTACGGTCTTTTACAGATGCAATACTTGAAGGAATAATAATTAAAAAAAAAAAAAGATTCGAACCTGAGCTTCCAGATAACTATTGAAAAATTTAATAAGTAAAAGAAAATAATTCTATTCTAAATCTCAAAAATTTGTTTGAAAAAGTTAAAAAGAAAAAGAACAAAAACAGAAAAACTAAGCGGAACAGAACAAAGAAGCGGAGAAAACAAAAAGCAAAAGAAAGAGCAAAGAGGGTGAAGAGACAAAGAGAGTGAAGAGAAAGGTAGGGGAAGGTCCGCG
>BJFM01007956.1:0-15004 GCA_016586285.1 Arothron firmamentum
AGGGAAGGCAGAGCCCGGGCTAGCGCCTGGCATTCTCTGTGGACCGAGGCTGGAGGTCTCCTCGTGCCCCCCAGGAAGTGTGCTCTCGGGCAGGCAGGGCAGGTGCTAGCGACAGGCTAGCTCCAAGGACCCAGGCTGGGACTCCCCTTGTGCCCCCAGGATGGGTGCTCTCGGGGGGGCAGAGCCAGGCCTAGCGCCTGGCTAGCTCCGGGGACCGAGGCCGGAGCTCCCCTGGTGCCCCTTGGAAGGCTGTTGTCGGGCGGGCAAGTGCAGCGGGAAGCGGGGGGCTGGCTTCGGGGACCCAGCCTGGGGCTCCCCTTATGCCCCCAGGAAGGGTGCTGCTGTTTGGTCAGAGCCTGGGCTAGCGCCTGGATAGCTCCAAGGACCCAGGCTGGGTCTACCGTGGTGCCACCAGCAAGGGTGGTGCCGAGCGGGCAGAGCCCGGGCTAGCTCCTAGCTAGTTCCGGGGATCCAGGCTGGGGGCTCCCCTGGTGCACCCAGGAAGGGTGCTCTCGTGCGGGCAGAGCCCGGGCTAACTCCTGGCTAGCTCCGGGGAGCTAGGCTGGGGCGCCGTCACGCGAGCTAAGTGCAGCCTGGCAGCTGGGGGCTGGCTCCGGGGAGCCGGGCTGGAGCTCCCCTGGTGCCCCCTGGAAGAGTGCTGTTAGACGGGCAAAGTGCAGCCGTGAGCTGGGGGCAAGCTCCGGAGAGCCGGGCCGGGCCTCCTCTGGAGCCCCCAGGAAGGGTGCTGCCGTGCGGGCAAAGTGCCTGGTAGCTGGCGGCTATGTCCGGAGTCCCGGGCTGATGCCAGCCCTGTGCCCCCAGGAAGGGTGATGCCAAGTGTGCAGAACCCGGGCCAGCGCCTGGTTAGCTCCGGTAACCTAGGCTGTTGTTCCCCTCGTGCCCCCAGGAAATGGTGCAGTCGGGCAGGCTAAGTGCAGCCTGGCAGCTGGTGGCCAGCTCCGCGGACCCAGCAGGGCCGGGTCTAGCCTGTTGCCCACAGGATGGGTGCTGCCGGGAAGGCAGAGCCCGGGCTAGCGCCTGGCTATCTCCGGGGACCCAGGCTGGAGCTCCCCTTGTGCCCCCCAGGAAGTGTGCTCTCGGGCAGGCAGGGCAGGTGCTAGCGCCAGGCTAGCTCCAAGGACCCAGGTTGGGACTCCCCTGGTGCCCCCAGGATGGGTGCTGTCGGGGGGACAGAGCCCGGGTTAGCACCTGACTAGCTCCCGGGAGCCAGGCTGGGGCGCCGTCAGGCGAGCTAATTTCAGTTAGCTTAGGGCTAGGGTTAGAGTTCGGCTAGGGGTTAAGGCTAGCTCCAGGGAGGTGCGCTGAGGCTGTTTGGAGTCCAGACATGAGTGCTGCCAGGTGGGCAGAGCACTGCCGAGCTGCGGCTTTGCTCCATGGAGGAGGGCTGAGGCTGTGCTGACGGGTGGGCTCGCTCCAGTGAGCCATGCTGGGGACTGTCTGGTGCCCGAAAAGGAGTGCTGACAGCCGGGCAGAACGCTGCAGAGCTGCCGGCGAGCTCCAGGGAGCCGGGTCGGGGCTGTTTGGAGCCCAGCCATGAGTGCTGTCAGGCGGGAATACTGCCGTGGAGCAGCGGGCTAATTGACAGAGGGAAGCACTGGCGGCTGATTGGAGGCCAGCCATGAGTGCCGAGAGGCGGTCAGAGCGTTGCGGAGCGGCTGCCCTGCTCCATGGAGGAGGGCTGGGGCTGTGCTGGCAGGTGGGCAAGCTCCAGGGAGCCGCGCCGGGGACTGTCTGGTGCTTGACAAGGAGTGCTAAGAGCCGGGCAGAATGCTGCAGAGCTGCCAGCTAGCTCCAGGGAGGTGTGTTGGGGCTCTTTGGAGCCCAGGCATCAGTGCTGTCAGGCGGGCAGTGCGCCGCCCGGACTCTTCGCTTTAAGTTAGCTTCGGGCTAGGGTTAGGGTTAGGCTAGGGGTTAGGGCTAGCTCCAGGGAGGTGCGCTGAGGCTGTTTGGAGCCCAGACACGAATGCTGCCAGGTGGGCAGAGTGCTGCCGAGCTGCGGCTTTGCTCCATGGAGGAGGGCTGGGGCTGTGCTGACGGGTGGGCTCGCTCCAGTGAGCCATGCAGTGCTGACAGCCGGGCAGAACGCTGCAGAACGGCTTGGAGCCCAGGCATGAGTGCTGTCAGGCTGGCAGAGCACCGCCCGGACCATTGGCTTTGCGTTAGCTTAGGGCTAGGGTTAGGGATAGGTTTCAGGTTAGGGCTAGCTCCAGGGAGGTGCGCTGAGGCTGTTTGGAGCCCAGACATGAGTGCTGCCAGGTGGGCAGAGTGCTGCCGAGCTGCGGCCTTGCTCCATGGAGGAGGGCTGGGGCTGTGCTGATGGGTGGGCTCGCTCCAGTGAGCCATGCCGGGGACTGTCTGGTGCCCGAAAAGGAGTGCTGACAGCCGGGCAGAACGCTGCAGAGCTGCCAGCGAGCTCCAGGGGGCCGGGTCGGGGCTGTTTGGAGCCCAGACATGAGTGCTGTCAGGCGGGCAGAGCACCGCCCTAACCCTTGGGTCAGCGTTAGCTTAGGGCTAGGGTCAGGGTTCGGGTTAGGGTTCGGGTTGCGGTAGTTCCAAGGAGGCGCTGGTGACTCTCTTACAGATCACATTGGACCACGAGGGGCATTGCGCCAATGGGCAGATAGCATTGGAGCGCCAGGGGAGCAGCACCTATGGCCAGATCCCATTGGAGCAGCAGGCGAGTAGCGCTTCTGAGCAGATAACGTTGGACTACCAGGGGCACGTGCAGCTTTTGGGTGCACCTGCATGTATTTAGGCCATGGGGGGGAGGTTGTTTAAGTGGGGGTGCACAGGTTCAACTATTGCGCCGGCTTAGCTGGGCAAGCTCCAGGGAGCCGGGCCGGGGCTAACTGTAGCCCAGCCGTGAGTGCTGTCGGGCAGTCAGAGCGGTGTGGAGCTGCAGGCTCGCTCCAGAGAGTGAGGCTGGGGGCTGATTAGAGCCCACCTATAGTTCCAGAGGGAAGCCCTGGAGGCTGATTGGAGCCCAGCCAAGAGTGCGGAGAGGCAGGCAGAGTGCTCCGGAGCTGCCGGCTAGTTCCAGGTAGCCGGTTTGGGGCTGTTTTGAGCCGAGGCATGGGTGCTGTCAGGCGGGCAAAGCACTGTGGAGCCAGTAAAATAAGTCCACTGCTAAAAAAAAATAACCAAGAGGAGATACTATTAAGATCAGATTTATTTACTGTTAAAAGAATGAAAATTACTATAAGTGCCCATCTAAAAAAACAAACAAACAAAAAAAAAAACAGAAGCTGAAAGTCATTAAATTAGTAAAACAACTTGGGGAACAGCCGGGCATCCAACCATGAAGTCCAGGGGTGTGGAACCGCCATCCACTCTGTCCAGCGCCACCTTCCGCTCATCTCGCCAACTCCTGGCGTCCTGCTTCTCCACTAATGCATCGATCCAGCCCCATGCAGTGTCTGTTCTCACACAGCTGCGCTGCTCCAGTCCCGCACTGCGTCCACTGTCCCGGCCCGTCTACCACACTGGCTCCTGTCATCCTGTTCTCCCAGTGCTGCTGTTGTTGCCGTTCTGCTGCTCCTGCTGCCATGCCAGCTCATTTCCTGGTCTACCCGTTCTGACGAAGAGCCGTCTCCTTGCTGTGGTTGTTCTGGGGTCCTCCCGTTCTACTCCCCTGCTTCTGCAGTTTTCCCGTGGTCCGAACTGCCGTCCGCTTGCCAATCTCCCTCCTTTTAAAGCAGTCCCGGCAGATGTATCGAATCCAATCTGCAGTCGGGAGGGGGTGTGGTCTGAAGCGCACAGCTGTTCCTAGTCGGCAGTGAATGTTGTGCTCCACAAAAAAATATAATAAAATAATACTAGACAATTCCACAGAAATTGTGACTGTGTGCCTCCACTCTGGCCCGTCCACTCTGGCCCATCCACTCTGGTCCCTCCCTGCCAACCATACATAATCCCACCCCCCCATATACAGTATATGTGCAGCCCCTGTGCAGTCCCCCCCACCACACACACACACACACACACACACACACAGACACACACAGACACAGACACACACAGACACAGACACAGACACAGACACACACACACACACACACACACACATTCACATGAGTGAGGTCAAGCAGCACCAGCCACCTCATGAGCTCGGCAGCAGTTTGTGGTGAGACACAAGTCTGCTCCTCATGAGCTCAGCAGACTTGTGTCTCACCACAAACTGCTGCTGAAACAGACAGAACCTGCCCATGTTTAAACGTTAATTTGAACCACCTAACAATTCCCAATAACATTGTGGGGGGGCTCGTTAGAAGTGGAAGACGTTAAAATATATGTGTGTGAAATTTCATAACATTACGTTCATCGATGAAGGAGAAACGACAAGTTAAAAACTCCACACACAACCCCTGTCAACACATGTTCACAGCCGCCCCTTCCCTCTTCTCCCCACAGCAGCCCCTCCCCTCTCCTCCTCACAGCAGCCCCTCCCCTCTCCTCCCCACAGCAGCCCCTCCCCTCTCCTCTCACACTTGGAGGAGCCAGTGACGTCATGCAGAAACTGCCGGCGTGTGTTTGAAGGGTTCGAGAAATAATGTCAATATTTTTTCGACACCGTATTAGCTACTGTTGATCATGACTCCTCTTCCTCCTTTTGGCTGAGATCTGCAGCCTCTCTCAGGCACCCTCAAAAGCTACCAGGAGTCTGATGTTCTGAGATCCAGTCATGGACCCCTCCTGCTACAGGTTCTCGAACCCGACCGAATGAAAAGTCCACCGAGAGCCTCGGAAGTTGAGGTAACCATGAACTATAATCCCTCTTGAGAGACACTGGCAAGGTATGAAACAAATCATGAAGGGTCCTATTAAAACATTCACACTGGCCATTACCTGCAGGGTGGTACGGGGTGGTACAGGACTTCTCGATAACATACAGGGCACAAAGCTGCCGAATCAGAGCACGCTCGAAGTTCCGGCCCTGGTCAGAATGTATACAGGCTGGAACACCAAACCTAAAAAAACCATTCTGTGAGCAGGACCTGAGCCACAGTAGATGCTCGCTGATCACGGGTAGCGACTGCCGCCGTGTATTTGATAAAGACATCCGTCATCACCAGGACGTTCTCCAACCCATCATGGGAGGGTTCCAACATGGTGTAGTCCGTGGCCAGAAACTCATTTGGCCGAGAGGCCAACAAATGACCCATGGAACTACGAGCAGATAGATGGTTGTTTTTAGTCAGCTGGCACCGCTCACAAGTTTGACACCACTGGGCAACTGCAGAGGTCATCCCCGGCCAGTAACACCGCCGCCTGAGAAGCTCCAACACCCTATCCACACCCTGATGGCCATGCCTCTTGTGGACTTCTGTCAACACTCCCTCCCTCAATGAAGCCGGCAGAAGAAACTATAACACTGCCTCAGCACCATCAGGGAGGAGAATCTGCCGATATAGAATGCCATCCCCCTCCCACTGGCGGAGAAGCGCCAACACAGACTGACTCAGCTGTCTGCGCTCCTCCTGATTGGGACGCTGCCTCTGTCGCAAAAACCCACAGACCTCCTGAATGACAGGGTCAGCTTGCTGAAATAACGTCATATTAGCAGGAGGTCGGTGGGGCAAAGCTGAAATGACAGCCTGAGTGGCTTCAGTCTGCTTAGGCTGCAATGCCTCCTGCAAAGGCCCCGGAAGTGGGGTGCCTGGGAGCATGGCTTCCATGTCCTTATTACTTCGCCCTGAGCGATACTTTATTTCAAAGTCAAAGGCAGCCAACTGAGCTGCCCAACGTTGCTCGCTGGCACCAAGCTTAGCAGACGACAGGTGGCTCAAGAGGTTGTTGTCTGTGAGGACTGTGCACCGATGTCCCAGCAGATATTCCCTAAATTTTTCCATCATGGCCCACTTGAGCGCCAAAAACTCCAATTTCATGGAGCTGTAATTGGCCATGTTCTGCTCAGTGGGCCTCAGACCCCTGCTGGCATAGGCGATGGGCCTCACCCTACCGTCCAGCTCCTGGGAAAGGACAGCTCCAAGGCCACCATGGCTGGCATCCACCTCCAGGATGAAAGGCTGAGAAAAAATAGCATAAGAAAGCACTGGTTTAGTGGTAAGCTTAGCCTGAAGGGTCTCAAAACTCTGCTGGCACTCTTCTGTCCATTTACTACCTAGCGCCTGTTGTGACCCCTTCCGCAACTTGGTGCCTCCCACTGTGGCCACTAACCTGTGAAGAGGGCCAGCCAGTCTGGCAAAACCCTCAGCAAAACGTCTATAGTAACTGGCAAAACCAAGAAAGGATCGCAGCTCTGAAGCGGTACGAGGCAATGGCCAATTTGCCACCACCTCTACCTTAGCGGGGTCAGTAGAGACGCCCTG
Source organism: Arothron firmamentum (assembly GCA_016586285.1). Classification (NCBI taxonomy): domain Eukaryota; kingdom Metazoa; phylum Chordata; class Actinopteri; order Tetraodontiformes; family Tetraodontidae; genus Arothron; species Arothron firmamentum. Next base: position 6,351 of record BJFM01007956.1, read on the forward strand.
GTCAGAAATCACATGTCCTAAGTAACGCACCTCTCGCTGAAAAAAAGAACACTTACTTAGCTTGTCTTTTAAGCCCTGCTGCTTAAGCCGACCCAGCACCGTCTGCAGCCTTTCCAAATGCTGTTCTATAGTGACTGAAAAGACAACAATGTCATCCAGATATAATAGCAGGGACTGACATTGCTGATCACCAAATATTCGCTGCATCAGCCTCTGAAAGGTGCTGGGGGCATTACAGAGCCCAAAAGGCATGCGATTCCACTCAAAGAGCCCAAATGGGGCACAGAATGCAGTCTTAGGTCAGTCTGCTTCAGCCACCGGGACCTGATTGTAACCACTCGCTAAGTCCATGGTAGAGAACCAGCAGGCCCCTGTAAATGCATCCAAGGACTCTTTGATACGAGGAAGAGGGAAAGCATCCTTTTCAGTCCTCTGATTTAACTGACGGTAGTCAACACCCATACGCAGACTACAATCCTTTTTCCTAACCAACACAATGGGAGATGCATAAGGACTTCTGATCACCTGTGCCTCAAGGAGGTTGTTAATGCGCTCCTTTACAACCTCATAATCGGATGGAGGAATGCTTATATAGCGCTGTCTGACCGGAGCATTACCCAGGAGAGGGATGTCATGTGTGATCAGGTCAGTACAGCCCAAATCTCCAACATGGGCAGAAAAAACAGACACGTACTCCCTCAAAAGAGCCCTAACCTTGCCCTGCTCTGACAAGGGAGATAGATCAACAGCCTCAATCTGATCCGTAACAACCTCGGAAGCCGAGTGAGCAGCCGACGTTGCCACAACAGATGGTACCTCAATAATGCTGGTTGGCAGGCAGACGACACTGACCTCGTCCAAAGTACCAATGGTCATACGAGGGTACAGCCACATGCCTGTTGAGCCCACATTTACAACGGTCCCTCTCTCAACTGGAACCATCACAGGGCAGACAAGCAACCCAGCGGGGAGACCAGAACTTAAGGGTTCGAACAGCGGGGTCACGCCTGCTCCGTACAGGTGGCCACAACAACTTTCACTACACCACCAGGTATATAGCAAGCCTTCTTACCACGCACTTTCACTTTACCTGGGGCCTTCGGAAAGGTCGTCAGGCTCGCCTGATGGTATTTTTGCAGTGCCTGAATAAAAGGCATAGGAGCCCCAGACACCGGAGACAATGTAAACAAGGCCGAACCATGTACACCAAATAACTCTGTGTAGCATGTCCGAATTATGTTCATTCCCAAGACACCAGGAACATCGCAGGAAACACCACCTGGGGGATCTTTAACCACCAACACCCCACAGCGGGACAGGGCCATGCCACAGAGCTCAACGTCCAGCTCTAAATAACCAATATATGGAATAGCCAACCCATGGGCTGCTCTTAGCTGCAGCCAATGACATGGTTGCAGCTTCTCCTGACCCCAAAGAGCAAACTTTTGATTAAAGAGGCTCTCTGTCACAGTTGACACCATGGAACCAGTGTCTAACAGGCAAGAGAATTCAACACCACCCATATGAACTTGCACATGGGGACATGAAGACACCAGCTTGGAGACATCTTCCACACTGCCACTCATACAATTTGAGTCAGTAACGGCACCCACCAAAGTGTGGCTCGGCAATTCGGCGGGCACCAGTTTTCCACCGACTGACCCTGATGGGGCTGTGGGCTACACTGCCAAGATTGGGCCTAAAGGACCCAGTACCAGAAGCGACATGTACCCCCCTCGCACTCCTGAGCATAATGACAAGGCTGCTGACATCACCTACATACCACTGGTCCGCGATGGACAGCACGACCATGCTGATGTACACTCTGCATGAGAGAAATGCTCTTGGTGAGCTGGTTAAGTTGCCCCTGCTGAGCTCGTAGAATCTCCCTCAGTTCGCCGAGCTCTGATGATGAAGGTGCATTAGCCGTCCCTAAAGCACCACCCTTAACACCATACTGGAGGCCAAGAACTGACGGGACAGAATGGCTTTGACCCCTGGTGCCCTCTGGCAAGCCCTCGCACTCACAGCTGATTGGCTCAGTGTTCAACTCAAGTAAGGTAACAGTCGGCTGCCGTCGCACCAGCTGTTTTAACTCACGCCGCAGAGCACCCTCCAGCACATTTTCTACAAACTGGTCGCGCAACAACACCTCGGCATTTTGCATGCTAGTAGGTGCTCGCTGCTTTACAGCTTTCATCAGAACCATCAAAGCAAGCAAAAACTCCTGCAAAGTCTCCCCCTCTTGTTGCCGCCTCGAAAAGAGAACCTCCTGTAGAGCTACATAAGACTCAGAACAGCCATACAGTTCTTGTAAGGCAGCCAATATCCTGTCCGGATCCTCACGTTCAGCAAGAGGACGATACTTTATTTCTTTCCTCGCCTCTCCCTCGAGATGATCGAACAAGAAAAAGGCCTGATCAGGTACAGACAAATGACGTGCTCTCATTCAGGCCTGAACTTCCTTGATCCATTCACTCAACCCAATACCCAATCTGCCCCTAAACATTGGGCACTTTCTATCACGGGGAACAAAGATTAGTCTCTCAACTGAATGAGACGTAATAGTGGAAGGAGCAATTGGGGGCGCAATCGAAGAAGAAAATGCAGCGCTAGGACCAGGCACAGGTGCCGCCTGTTCCTGCCGCAGTCTTTCATTGTCAGCTTATTGCTGTGCAACCAAATCCCTTAGCTCTTGTAACTCTCCCTCTATGACTACACGCTAGCCCCGTTCAGAAAATACTGCTGGAGTGCAAATGTAACGCCGGGAACAAAAGTACTCACCGAAGACGACTACACGTCCACCAGGCACCGACTGCTGCTTTGCCGATAAACCAACTGCTCACACCCTCAACCATTATTAATCAAAATCTATTTTCATTTAAAGTTAACATTCAAAACAACACAAAAAAACATACAATAAAAAAAAAAAAAGGAACACACGTCTCTGCCCACAATCTGCAACGGACCCTGCCAACAACGCCAAAATGTTGCACCTCCCAGGGATGATGGGATGGAGCTCACAAATTAACTGGAGCCAATCAACCCCACCTCGGGAGGAAATATCAAAAAGTGCAGCAAGGCGGTGTTCCAGTTACAAGATTAATTTTATTATCCAATCTTAAAATCTCACTCAAATACAGTGACTAAAAAAAGAAAAATCTATTCAGTGCTGAGGCATACCAAGGGAGAGCATCGGGGTAAGGTGGGACACCACTACAAAATAAACACACAAATATATGTACACTACTATAATTAAATACAAAATTCACCCCAGACACACGTGATACTGCACACAGAAAAAGTGACGTTAACTCCAGAACCCAGGGAAAACACACACTCCAAAAAGAAGTAGGGGACCACCAACCGAACCAGCAACACCACCTCACTTAGCCTCAGCAACTAAAAAAAATAAATAAATAAAAGTTAGTCCCAAAGAAAAACCCACAGTGAAATAGAAATTACCAGTCAATTACAAAACATCCCAAACAAAAGAAGTCTATTCACCAAGCAACTAAGGAATCAAAAATTAGCAAAAAAAACAACAACAAACAAACAAAAGAATAACAAAATCGATACAAACTACCCAAACTTAAACCTTATGTGTCAAAGAAAGAAAAGGAAAAAAAGAAAAAACTAATCCACATAACCTTAACCACAAAGAAAACTAATGTAGTGAATTTCTTCTGCTGGTAGCCAAGTGTTGATGAGGAAGGAATCTTCGCAGACACCGATTTGGTTTGAATAGATGTTTATTTGGAGGGAACAAATCAAGCGTCAACCGGGCGCTGCAGCCGGCCTGCGGGGGGTCTCGTGGTCCTGATGATGAGGATCTCCTCCCGACTCATCCCAGTAGCGGCCTTATATACCATCGAGTAAACACATTCTTCTCTGATAACAACATAACAACTAAAACCATATTTGGTATGGAGTCCTGTTGCTAGGGCAAGGGAGGAAGAAGAAGAAAGGAGGAGGTAGCCCCTTGGGATTTTCTAGCTATCCTGAGACATGGGACACCTGTGCTTTTCGAATAACCGCCTAACTCCTATGGAAAGGGAGTAAGGGGAAGGACGGAGAAAAACATCCACCGTGAGCCCAGGGCATTGTCTAGATAACCGAAAACATGGGACACCTGTGAGACGGCGCCGTGATGTCTGGAACAAGCCAGACAATGTCAAGGCCTTACAGATTTATACGGCCTGCACAGGATGAATGCAGAGCTGAAAAACAATGTTGAATTCTTACAGCAGTTACAAAGAATAGATACATAGCTTCAGACACTACACTAACAAACGGAATTAAAGAAATTATCGACACTTAAACTAGTTGCGCATCGTGGTACGCAACAGCACAATACACAGACACGGGACCAACAACATACATACACACACACACACACACACCCAACAGACACGTAATTAATAAAAATCAGGGAAAATGGCCATTGTCTCCGCGGCCGACAGGTTGCCACGTGAAGCGTACAGCAAGTAAAATAGGGTGTCTTTGCACTCAACCCCACGAGTGGTCACAAAAATGAATGTCCATCACAGAAAGCCTTCGGCAAAGCAGCAGCCTTTTTTAGGTCGCCCCCTAATAGCTACAATCAAAAACCTCATATTCATTCTACTACACAAGCAACCGCAGGCAAAGGCCGAACCTAAATGCCCTGCCCAGCCGGAAGAACACGAGGAAAGCTCTGAAGATTACAATCTGCTCCTGGAAAAGACACGCTGTGAAAATCACAGAATTCAGAGCCTAAGCCCAGAAAGGCCACATCCTGTGCAACGGACAGCCTGCTCTTCTCCCCATTTATCACAAAACCCAGATCCTGCAGATGCCACACAAACATGTGTGTCTGCGTCACAGCTTCCTGCTTTGGCAAGCAGCAACCAGTCATCCAGGTATGTGGCTAAACGCATGCCCTGATGCCTCAGTGGGGCGATCGCAGCCTCAGTACAGTGCATGAATAAGCTCAGGATCAGAGAGAGGACAAAAGGGAGCACATGGTACTCATAATACAGCCCCTGTGAAAGCGAAGTGAAGGAACTTTCTGTGGGGAGGATAGATGGGGACGTGGAAATACACATTTTTCAGATCGACTGATGTAAACCAGTCGATCTGTTATACGAGATGCAACAGAGATGCATGAGAGAGCATTATGAATTTGTACTTCCTGAGATGTCTGTTCACGTAAATCAAGGGTAGGGCAGATTCCGGTCTCCCCCGTTTGGGGAATACAAATTACCTGGAGTAGAATCCACTCTGACACAGTGAAGGGAGAACAGACATGGATGGCCCCCTTGTTTAACAGCAAGAGAATTTCCTCCTGTAAAACATGGGGGACTGTCCCTGTGCCCGAGAGCATATCACTCCGGCAAAGCTGCAAGGAACAGACGCAAGCTGCAGTCTATATCCAGTCCTGATCATCCTTAGCACCCAGGGAGGCGCTGCAATGGCTTCCCACTGCTAGCTCGTTAGAGTGAGTGAAGACACCACAAATAACATCTTCATTGTCGGGTAAGGGTGCGTCCGAGTCGGGTTTGACAGCCTGCCTGGAGCTCCCCTCACGTCATCTCGGCAGGGGGGCGCTCCAGCCCACCTGGAACGCTCCCCTGCTGAGATGATGTGAATCCTTGGTGAAGTGGCTCCATCTACTGGCAACCTGGCGGTACTGTACATGGGCTCGGGTCCGTGGTGAATAGCCCCAGAGCACCGCCTGGGAAGGTAATTTCCAGGGGGACAGCAGGGGTCGCCACCATACTGCTCACATAATTTTTCAATTCTTTTGATTTTATTTTCACACATTTTAGCTGAGCCCTTGGCCCATGGCCTGGGTGCTGCAGCTAGACACACTTTAATGTTTGTACAAAATTAGTGAGGGACATGTGTGCATGCGGACATTCGGTGGGAGGAGGCATCTCCGCAACCGGATGTCCCAGAGGGTCCCCCTAGTCACTGAAATTCACAGCCAGAGGAATGGGGCAGTGGCTGGGACCCTAGAGGCATGCAGGGACGGTGCAGAGGTGGAGCCAGAGAACAGGGAACAATCGGCATCACTGGGGAAGCAGGGGCCGTCAGGCCTACTTTTTCTTCTTCCTCGCCATGTAGGCTGCAGTCTGCGCAGACCTTGTACCCTGGGGCGGGGGGGATCCGGTGCAAGCTTGGGGTGTTGGGGTTCCTGGAGAGAACTCCTTTCGCCGCACTGCCAGAGGAGGGACAGGAGCCTTCCGCGGGTGACCAGGCACACTCCTGGAGGACAAAAGCACCCATCACCTTGCCAATAGCCTGAACAGTGCAGCGCTGCACATGGAGGTGAAGATGGGCGGCAACCAGAGGCTCCATGGCGTAGGACAGAGCGTGCACAATTTCTCCATTGCCTCGCAATCCAGCGCTGAGCCTCTGGAGATTGGGGTCCTGTTGCTGAACGGGCAGTCAGCTCAGGAGCGTGGCAGCTCCTCCAGCAGCTCAGGGAACACGAGGAGGGGTTGTTTCGCCATGCTCCTAACCACGGGCAATTTCTTCCCCTCGTAGCATGACCTAGAAGCCTTCGCTATGACAACCAGCCAGAACATCAGGTCGGGCAGTTGCGCCAGCATGACCAAACTGAGGGGAGGGGCGGCTGGAGCGCCGCTCTCCTACCCAACGGGCAAAACAATGGAGGCCAAGGGCTGTGCAGCCCCAGTGGAAGAGACGACATCGTTGTTATCATCCTCCGCAGAAATGAGGGGGGGTGGAGACGGCTCCGTACTGCTCCCCAAACTCCATCCCTAAAATTCCACCCTCCATGGCCATGATAAGGTCCAGCTGCAAGCTTCAGCTGGCGGTGGCCAGCGGGGCTGCAGCGTCTGGTGTGGCGGAGGGAAGACTGGGATCAGCACCGGACAAGCTGAGCTGGAGTGCCAGCCGCTGGTGGAGGCTCTTTGGCCTGAAAGCCACACAATGCAGGCACGTGACCAGGCTGTTGATGGGCTGGCAGGCATGTTCCAGCCCAAGACAACTTAGGCAGGTCCGATGGGGGGGTCCTGCCTGAGAAAATGTCAGTTTATGTCAGCACAGCCTCAGTCCGACTTCATGGAGCTAGTCTGCTATTCGGCAGCGCTCTGCCTGCCTGTCAGCACTCTGGGTGTGCACCAGACAGTCCACAGCCTTGCTCCCTGGAGCTAGCCCCAGCCCAGCTTCATGGAGCTAGCGTGCAGCTCACCAGCACTCTGAATGCCTGTCAGCACTCATGGGCCGGCACCAATCAGCCTGAGCCTGGCTCCATGGAGCTAGCCTGCTACTCAGCAGTGCTCTGCTTGCCTCTCAACACAGCCACAGCCCAGCTTCATGGAGCTAGCCTGCCGTTCAGCAGTGCTCTGCTTGCCTGTTCACACAGTAGTGACGGGATGTTCGGCTCTTTTCAGAGGCTCTTTTGGCTCAGCTCCCAAAGAAGAGCCAGCTCTTTCGACTACTGAACGGCTCTTAATTAAGGCTTTTTTGGTAGGCCTTTATGTTACCATAACTTTGCAAAAATTAATGGTTTGTGTATTGAAAACCCTTTCATGTGTTTTTATGAGAAGCCTTATAAATGCCTAATTTTGTGTATTTATTCTGTTACCACCATACCACCAAACCATTCTTTTGTTTAATATTTTAATCAAGCATTTTATTGCACATTTTAACAACAAAACTGCATAAAAATCCACAGAACAGAAATCAGTAGCTATCATTTTAACCAACTCATCATCAATACTGTGCTGCTTGGCTGTGGTCATCTCTTTTGGTACAAAGTTATTTTGCTTTGAGTTGCAGTAGGAGAGGTTATAACTTGCATGTGTGGGGAAGCCAGTAGATGCTGCTGCAGTTGTTTTGGGATGAGACACACCAGGATCAGTAGACGGTGAGCTAGCTTGCCCTCTCTCCTCTATCTGCACTGTAGGATGGACAGTTCTGATATGTCTATGCAGGTTTGTGGTGGAGCCTGCTCTTAAAGTTATTTTCAATCTGCAGTGAAGGCACACTCCTTGTTGGAGCTAGAGATTGCTGGTGCGGAAGCAACTGAATTTCGAACTCCCGACTTCGATCGCAGAGTAGCCCGCCCCCTCCGGGCTCTCTCCAATCCCCTTCCTCTGTCTCTGTCTCTCCACCCTCCCCTTTCTCTCTCTCTCTCTCTCTCTCTCTCTCTCTCTCTCTCATTCCCCTCCCCTTCTCTCTCTCTCTCTCTCTCTCTCTCTCTCTCTCTCTCTCTCTCTCTTTCCACCCCCTCCCCTTCTCTCACACACTTTAGTATAAATGGAGGCGCAAATTTCAAAACTTTTCCACACTCCAAAAATGACCTGCAAGAAGCCCAGACGCGTCGAGACCATATATCTCTCCCCACTCTTGGAGGACAGGAGCATCGTGGGGGAAGGCTTCGGAGCCTCACCGGCTTTTTCCCCCTCCATCTCCGCAACCCTCACCCCCGGCTCGAGCTTGACGGTGAACGACCCTGCGAAACAAGACGATAGCAGAATATCTTTCCACCAACGCCGCCTCCATCTCTCCCTGAGAAGATGACTCCTGCAGACATCGACAAGCTGGATGAGACGGACGGATGGACTACATCCTTTTTTATAAACACGGTGAAAATGGCTGTGCTTCATATGCTGGGAGCCACCATCAAGAAATTCAGCTCT